>JAAAIY010000069.1:106204-119492 GCA_016098105.1 Actinomortierella wolfii
GAGACCCCCATTCGCACCGATATCGAGTCGGACGAGGCTATCGCCATTGGTTGCGCTGCCCAGGCTTCGCTTATTGCAGGATTTGAGAAGGAGGATATTGAGGCTTCGACCAAGGAGGCTATCACTGTCACCCCCCACACCGTCAAGCCCATTGGTGTTGTTGGCTCCAAGGGAGAGTTTATCACCATCATTCCCGACCATACCCCTCTCCCCGCCAAGCGCGTCTTTGAATTTGGCAATGCTGAGGAGGGTCAGTCTGCCGTCTACTTTGCCCTGTACGAGGGTGAGCAGGATCCTCTGCCCGTGAAGGAGGAGAAGCCTGCCAAGCCTGCCAACGATGATGATTCAGAGGAGGAGGAGGAGGAAGAGATTGTTGTTGTCAAGCCCACTTACCACCAGACTACCCAGCTGGCCGAGGTCGTCCTTGCCGGTCTGCCCGCTGGCGCCAAGGCTGGTTCGCTCAAGATTGAGGCCACTGTCCAGGTCGACATCAACAACAAGGTCACCATCACCCTCCGCGAGAAGACGAGCGGCAAGCAGGTCCGTGCCGAGAGCGCATAAGATTGTTCGTCTTTTTTTCCTTGTAATTTTTTGATCTTTCATTCTTCATGCTCTCTCCCCTTTTTCTCATCCCATGTCGTCATTAAACACAAAAGTATCGAAAGATAAAATTGTACAAATCGTGTCTATGTGTATATATATGTATGATCTACCTGTTTAATTTTTTTGTGGCCATAATGTCAATTTTATGTATGACTCCATGTCTATGATAACACAGTCTACTTGGATGAAAATAAAGAAATTGAACTGTAGATAGAGGGGGGGGACAAAAATTTAGTCCGCCTTGTTTTTGATAGCTTTCTGCTTGGCGATCAGCTTCTTGAGGACTTTCTCTGCCTCTTGATGCCGGGCACGTTCAAGCTCACGGTGCATTGGTGTTTGGTCAAAAGCAAGACAGATGGTTCTGATCTCTGCATCAGTTATGAATCCATCCCGAATGATAATATCTACGGGTGACACTGGACTAGGCGCATGGGATGTTTGTTTTTGTTCCCCAGCAACCTTCTCTACGGCTTCTTTAGGCGACTGAGGCAACTCATGCTTGTCATCACCAGCCGGCTTGGCTGTTGTGCTAGCTGGAGATGCACTGCTTGCTTGTTTTCGCGACTGGATGCCTGAAGAAGTAAAGAAGACTGCAAATTCTGGGTCGTGTTCCAAGCCCAAGTTGAGAACATCGCTCGGCTGGTAGCTGAGGACATCGTTGGTGATCAGAAAGTCGAGATGCTTGGCGCCATTATACGCTATGATGAACAAAAATTTGAAATAATATATTTAAAGCTGTCAGCATTACGATGCATTGTATGAATGGGATCAGAGTCCTGTGTCGACACAATTTTAACAGACATTCGCATACCCTTCCAATGGCTCCATAACCGAAATGCGTTATAAAAGAGCGGAAAATTTGGGACGAGGGGCACAATGGTGAACAGTGAAGTGAAAGGGATCCAGATCGCCGAGTAGATCATATACTTGCGGTGGTAAGGTACGCGTGCCTTGACCAACGCGCGAAAGTCTTCCTTTACCCTTGCCTCCTTCCATGCTGACGGATACATGAATGGGACCTAAATTTTTTTTAAAAAAAATCATGGTTCCAAAAATAACGTTTTTGGTTATTTTACAACGATCGGGACAAACGTGTAATCATTGGAGGAGAAAAAAAATCTCTTAATCCCTCTCTCTCTCTTTTTTTAAAGTATTACGTACCATGGTGTCCTTTTCTGCTGATTGTCCCCAGTCCTCTTTGGCCGGCACAGCCTTGAGGAAGTATTCTTCGTGAGGTAGCTTGTCAAGAACGCGAGATCCAAAGACAAAGACCTTGTGCTTGGCACTGTTCGGAGGGTTATCTCCGAGCTCCTTCCATTTTTTGCCTGCCCACGAGGTTGCTCGTGTCAGATAAGAGGTCGGTGGTGGTACGAGCGTTGAGTGACAGTGCAAGGCTTTCGTGGCGCGTGAGAGCGGGATCAAAAATATCCGCATGGGTGATAAAAGGGGGGGGGAGGAAGGAGTGGAGAGTTGAGGACGATGGCAGTGAATCAATGGAATTGAGAAGGATTAAAAGAATGAAAGAAGCCTGTCGAGAAAGAAAAAATAACAAAAGGGGGGGGGAAGGAAATGTATACGCTCAGAATGGGATGAGTGATTTGGTCATGCAATTCTCCCTTTTGGGCCTCTACGGTGCTCCACAGAAACCGTCAGCTTGGACGCGTGGTGAATATTGAGTGAAGGTTACAAGAAAAGACAGTCCCAACTCGAAACTGATCTTGCTTCAACAGTGAATGAAAGCTCCCACTTTTGTTGCCATTGATGCGTCCTGGATTCTACACTGTGCCTCTGTACTCATGGAAACAAGTCATCATTCGCCTAAAAAACGTCGTGCCTCGACACAGGATGCACGGGACACAGTCAAAACTACTAAGCGACATGCTGGTCATGAAACTCCTCAATCGACTTTCACTACCCATGAGGCCATTCAAGTTAATTCACAACATAACCCCAACGCGGCTGCCAGTCAAGATACTGTCAGCAAGGCAAGCCAACCAACCGCCTCAACACAAGCTACTGCAACACCCGAGCCCACCACACACAGAGCAGAAGAAGCAGCAGCGGCTGGATCGTTGGATCAGACTCATAGGATAAGCCAAACAAGCGAAACAATATCGCCTTCTGGCTCACGCTCTACTCCTCCTCCCCCTACTACTGGCCAAGATGATTCTCCTCCAGCAGATCCAGAATCGACAGAGAACACCAGCTCACACTCACATAATGCCACCTCCAATGCAAAGAAGCGACGCCCATTTAAGCCTCGAGGTCCATATCGTGCGCGACTACGCCGACCTCAAGAGCGAACCGATATCATGCTTGAGCACATGATTCGTTCTCGGATCTCAACCTTGCCGACACCAGCAAACGATCTTACCGGCAAGTCGTCAGACCGCATTGAGCTCGACAGCATGAGGCACTACCCTTACGACTACCCATACCTTCAGAATGATTTTCCATATGAGGACCGAGACATGCGAGGCAAGAGACTCCAGGCGCGAGAAAATGCCATCAGACTCAAGGACGATAGCTGGTATGTCCCACAGGGTGCCGTGGCAGCAGAGGATCTGTTTTCAAGGAAAAAGCTAAAGTACT
Source organism: Actinomortierella wolfii (assembly GCA_016098105.1). Lineage (NCBI taxonomy): Eukaryota > Fungi > Mortierellomycota > Mortierellomycetes > Mortierellales > Mortierellaceae > Actinomortierella > Actinomortierella wolfii. Next base: position 109,400 of record JAAAIY010000069.1, read on the forward strand.
CGTTGTCGATTCTGGAGGCATTTTCAGCCCATCATGCAAAAATGGGCAATCGACCCTCCACTGATTTCAAGTTCGATAGTGTTGAATATTATAGTCGGGTAAGGATCATTTTTCGTTGTCTTGTTGCTGTTTTATGGGATCATTACAAGTCATCTCTTGGTTGACCTCCCACTCACTCCGATGGATGTTCTCCACCCACTCTTTATTTGGAATCCATGCCAATAGGGATTTGCCCTGGCGGCGCGCAAAGTATTGGATAAAATCAAGAAGGAAGAAATCAACAAAATGCTTCGAGTATCAGATGAAGCTGTCAGCAAACTGTACAACGGCGAGAACCATTCATTCGACCTAGGCATCGATCCGTCCCTGCGCAGGGCAATAGCCGAGATGACACAGCCAACCCCTTCAACCGCAGACCACGAAGATATCCTGGCACTTCTCGCCAATCTTCCAGAGGAATCCATGAATGATATGCCAGAAAGTACTAATCCAGTAGAAGTATCGGGTTCGGAAGATGAGGACGACAACCCACCAGAACCCAAGGACTCAAACTTGCAGGCGATGTCAGGGGTGGAAGGTAATAAGGAAGAGGGTTCAGGCAATTCTTCAAGGACACCGCGACCGACCCTGGTGCAACCGCCGCCTCCTGTAGATACTACCAAAGATATACCAGCCAAGGAATTTGGATCTATTCCCACCATCAGTGACGCACTATGCAACCTTGTGGAGGCTGCGGATGAAGTATCCAGTGCTGCAGTCAAACAAGCTATCCAAGACAACACCATTGGTCGGCAGCACCTGAGTGAAGCCAGTGCCTCCACGCCTGTCGACCTGGCAGACTACTACCAGGCCAACTTGTTCCTGTCCGCCGTATTCGCACAGACAAAGAACAAAAAGAATATCGAGCCAATAGTGCTGAGTCATGGAGCCTGCAGGATCATCCAAACACTACTCTCCGGACTCGAACACAAACTCGTGTCCATGGGCTGTCATTTACAACGGGCTGAGTTGACACGACTACTTGCCAGTGCCAACTATGACATGATACACCCGTCTTCCACAACAAACAGGAGCTCCACCTCTCGCGGCCGACGGAAGTCCACCAATGAGGAAGGCCCATCATCGTCGTCACCGTCCACTCAGGGGAAAGGACGCAAGAAGCCACCAAAGTCGCTCTTGGAGATTGCAACAAATCCGCTGGGCATGCAACAAGATATTGATCCCTTTGCCAAAGCGCGTAGACATGTGATTCAAGAGGCTGGCGCTTGGAGAGAAGCACAAAGACAGGTAGCAGCGCAGAAGCTTGATGTTCAACATGCGTTGGAAGAAGAGAGGACCACACTACTTGCCCGCGAGGAAGAACAAATTAATCAGCTCATGCTCCGGAAGAAAATAGGTGATGCTGGGCTGCCGGAAGTCGCAAATAGCAGTGGAGGCACGTAGTTTTCAATACTTGGAGACAGTCTCTCTACTCATTAAACAAATACACTTTTGTCAGTCTTGGCACGACTGCACAGCCACACACAATTTCGTGAGTGATGCTGAGAGTACATTCTTGATGGAAAATGTTCATTGCTCAGCATGAGAATCACAAAGAGACTAGAGACATGGCAGTCCAAAGAAATATAAAGAGAGAGTCCTCGCATTCTCTATCCACTTCAGTTCTCAAAACCTCTACTCCACACCTGCAGTCTATCCACCATGGCTTCTGTAGAGACCCACCCAGGAACTGAGCATCCATCAACTGCACCAACAGACTCGCTCGCCACCGTCTTGTCTCACCTTGAAATTCAAGAACGAGCAAAGGATAGCACTATACGACAGAAGGGTCATCCTGCCACCGCCGATGATTCCACTATTATGGATACGTTAGTATCCTCGGCGGAGACCACCAACAATGGCCACAACGAAAAGAGCATTACTAACGGCCAACAAACGCCGTTCCATATCACCGAACTGGTTGACAAGATCCTGTCATATCTTCCTCCAGAGGAGGTGTGGAAATGTGCACTTATCAATGCAACATTCTTTGAGGTTGTGCGTCGAAAGCCACTAGGGAGAATAGCCCTCCACACGCGACCTGCTAAAAATCTCCAAGACTTCTTTCCGCGCCTCATTCATCTGACTACATGGTTGACCCTGCAGGTTCAATATATCGAGTATCCCAAGGATAACAAGGATACCATGGATCACCAAGTCTGTGAACCACCAATGCCACCACAATTCCCACATGCAGCCTCCACTGCGAAGAGAGTGACACGAACCACCGCATCGACACTACCACCACTACCACCACCGCCACCACCACCAGTATTTACCAAGTATATAGTCGCCCCAAACAACGTACGCAATTTGACAGGCAATGATGAAGACGAAGAGCCGGTAATAGGTATTCTTTGTCGGTCCAGAACCATCTTGGAAGTCAAGCTGTCTACATTTTGTGGATGGCTCTCCAAGGCGAGTGAAGCGTTGACTCTCGAGCTAACATGGCTGAGCAATGATGAACGTGGCGGTGAAGTGATGCGGAAAATCATTCATGCGCTTCCCAATGTCATAACGCTCTATTTGAACATTCGGAGGATCAATGCGATGTACCAATTTGTCGACAGCATTCGCGGCAAAACAACCTTGAGGCACCTTCGACTGTACGCGGATGGGCTTTGGGATCCCAACCTCTACAAAGACCGTAGATTTTCACGCTACTGGCCGTCCCAAGACGAAAGAGCTCCAGAATACTGCTATATTGAAACGATCTATGTCCACAAGCCCATCCCATTCTCGGGCGATAATTGGCTTGAGCTGTTCTCGCATTTCGGTCAGCTGACAGATATTCATATTACTCTGCCAGAAGATATAATACACAACTTTGGCGAAATTTTAATTCAGCACTGTCCCTACCTCGTGGGATGGACCGGTTCCAAATTTGATCTGAACAACCTGGGGACGATGCGGCCAGTTTTTGAGCGATTGCTCCGGTTCCGCCCAAAGGAGTTGCATTCGTCCAACTGGGCGGTGGAGACTCTTCAGGAGAGTTTTACGAGGATCGAGGAGCTGGAGATTTCGTCGTATGCGACAGCACTGAACCTCCAAGGTCGTCGTCCAATGACCAGCAATACTTTCCAGGCATTCCTAGAGTCGCCGGCTGCAAAGTCGCTACGAAAGCTGAAGTGGTTCGCGAGTATCTTTGATGGGCTCCAGGCCGAGGATGTCTATTACGGCATCACATCCCCGTCCAAAGGCTGGACTTGTCTGGAAATGCGCGAGCTGCAGATCCAGATCAAACACTTTCCGCGTATGGCTCCTGATGCTCTTCCATTGCTGGGTTCGAACAGTCACCAAGTATCGGAAGATAACCAACACCGTTTGATCGTTTTGCAAGGTTTCTATCGCCAACTTGCCCGTCTCGAACATCTAGAGTATCTTTCTCTGAGAGGCTACATCGACATTGAGAATATGCATGAGACCGGCCTGCACCAGCTAGCACAGCTGAGAAAGATAAAAGAGCTCGAGCTTCATGTGTGGCCCACCCTAACTGTGGACTTTCTCAAGTGGGTTCTCAGCACGTGGCCTGAGACTCTAGAATATCTCCAACTGAATCACCGAAGTGGTCGGTTTGTCTGCCGAAAGGAAGGTGTGCTTCCCAACTCAGAGGATTATGTTCGTGTTGTGCGAGATGACGATGGACCTGAACCTGAGTGGTATGCAAGGATTGGACGGCAGAGTATGTTTGGATTATTGCCTGCAAAGAAAAAAGTAAAGTAATTTTTATTGGACAGTTGCCAACTTTGATAAACGAGTTGGTCTTCACTATTCAAAAAAACGGTTGGCAGTAAAGAGTGTTTTGATGAAAGAGGATAGGCAAAAGAGAGAGAGAGAGAGATGTGAAAGAGAGAATCGATGGAACAGATGTGTACGTGGGAATAAATGTTTACTGGGTATATAGCCCATCGTACCAGTCACTGTCGCGATACAGTCCCCATAGCTGAGAGAACCTGTTCTGGTATTCATAGAGGACAACATGACTACTGTTACGTGTCCAAACGAGATTTGTTCCATCAAGCCGGATGATGTACTTGTTCTCAAATCGATTCATTTCAATCCGCCAGTTTGACGCTCCATACAGTTTGGCGACGACCTCTGAGCCAGACTTTTCACTCAAAGCGGCTACTGTGTACCCCTTCGCGGCGTTTTTGATCCTGAACAAACTTTTGTCGTATGGGATCGGGAACACCTCCCACAAATACTCGTTGCTGAATTTATTTGGTTCCTCCACGAGCTCGATTCGGTCCTCGCGACGCGTCTCTCCTTCAATAGTCCTGGCCCAAAGCCCACGGTTGACGAAAGTGTACTGGGGAGATACAGCGTGTGTGGTGACTTGGAGGGTAATGGACAGTAGGATGAAAGCCACCAGAGATGAAAGACGAACCATTATTTCTCTCTTTTTTTTTCCTTCTCTATGTAGAAATTTCATGAGAAAAAAATCAGAAAATAATTGTTAACAAAAATCGCATAGTAAAAAAAGGTAGGAGTCGAAATGGGATGGTATCTCACAATGGGTCCATACATACCTATTCCGTTTAATGGAAGAGAATGATTAATGTGGTTATATATGGGATTCGAAGGGGTGAGGTGGAGTAGAAAAACGATCGGGCTCGAAGAAGATATTTATACTCTTGACTATGGATGGTTGAAAAAAAAGAGATCAAAACAAACTGACGGAATGGGTGAGGACACCATGCATCATGAAACTTGTTTTGTGTTACTTTTGTTGTTGTAGATGGCAGGGAAGCGAGAGAGAGCACCCTCAAAAATCAGGGCGCAATGTTGAGGGTTCGAGTAAACTTTGCTGACCACATCAACTTGTTGCTGAACCATATTCTTTTTATGATATCCAATTGCGCAAATCGAGTTCTGAGTTTAGCATCTGGAGGCAGTGCACGCAAACATCAACATTTGTGTACCGTCTTCGTCCTTCGTGCATGTGTGTGTGGCACAAAACGTTTCTTGTTGACGACAATGAATAGAATAGTCCATGTTTACAATTTTAGTAATGAAGCTAGTCAGGAAAAAAATATAGACTAGAAAGAACGGAAAGTGCCTCTCTCTCTCTCTCTTCTCTCCTTTCTTTGGCATCATGCAAATAAGGATTACATAGTATTTGGGTCTAATGGCCAGCATGAATTGGTTTGTGAGTAAAAGAAAAGCAGGTGAAATGTATTTTCCCAACCGTGGCTATACTCCTGATACTGGTCGTTAGAAAGAGTTATTTTTGAACTCAGTATATACTATGATGGAAGGCAATATCTCATAAGACACTCAGAGGCAGATGACACAGAGTCCTTTTCATTTCAGTGGCTCCAAAGACCATAACTGTTGGAATAGCCCTCGGCGCCCTTGGTATCTATGTAACTGTATCTCTCGATTCTTTCCTTCGCCAATTGTCCAGACAAGGCTCGAGTTGCCAAGGGATATGGTACATCGGCTGTCCAATGTTTTGTGCAGACTCATTTGGCGCTTGTCATCCCCTCCATGGCACACAACCCTCCATTTGGATGGCTCCTCAAGGCCAACAGCACGGACTTGGCTCCCACTCTGCTCATTGGCTGCAGCTAATAATTCGGTGTGGCTGTTCTTGATGTGAAACAGGCGCGATGAATTGTCGACAGGCTCGAGCTCCCAGACGAAGAAGGGTGGTCTAGGATCATCACCAACTGTGATGCGTGCCTGAGCAGGATAAGGATGGGGGAGTTGTCTGACCCACAGATCCTGACCGTAGCATTTTATTCGAAACTGATACGACAATGCTGAGGTACCGAGACAAAAAAGCAGAGCGATTAGGGAAAGGTTTAGTAAAGCGTTCACACGAGCCATAAGAGCCAGGGATGGGAGGGGCGGAGGTAGGCTAACTGCCTAATATTGTTCCAAAAACGAAAGGTATGAGCACATTATTTAAAAGAGAGTATGAGCTGGCGAGGCCCAAGTGTAGGATTCCTAAATTCTCACATAATAGGGGGTCTCTTTTTTTGACTTTACCCCCGAACCTGCAAGAAAAGAGTCTTAGCGTTTTTGGCAGTAGGACAGAGGACTGGCCGGCCAAAGTAAATGTCGCGCCTATAATTACAGAGTTTGAAGGAAAAGTGGCATAGGTGAAGACGAATTTTCTTAGGCAAGTGGCTATGTTCCCACTATTCTAAAACCCGCGTTTTGCAACGGTCTAACTTTATACCGTTGTAGCTACATTCTGGTACTTTTGATTCGCTCAAGAGAGTTTCGACAGCCGGAATGAGTGTGCTCACTGTATCGAAAAGGGTTTTTGCTCGATCCTCCAAAACAAGGGCTCGTAAATCTTACCTCAGCTCCCATAACAGTCATTTTTTCCTTGCACAAGGATTCATGCGCCATGGTGATTGTATCATTCTGGGTCACTCTTTGTCAACGACAACAAAGAGAACTCATATGAGGGGCGTTGCTTGATGGTGATCAGGCTACTGAAAAGTGCAAAAGTGATGTGATGATGCTCTTACTCCTGATAGCGCTGCACGATGACTCAGTTGCACGGAGCACTCTGCATTAGAAGTACGGAGAGGTGGGAAACTCAACGCAGGCAGAACTGCAAAACAAAATAAAATTCAATCGTAACCATACAGTATCAACTCTGGTAGGTACAGTAATGGTGCTTCTATGACAAGAAAGCATCAGGAGCAGTGACACTGAACCGAAGAATTGGGAGGTAAGGCTATGCAGTGGCCAAATATAGACTAGTATATTCACACAGCTTCTAGATTTAATGTCAGCCAAAACGATGTTGATGCAGCTGAGCTCTTCCTTGGAGTAGTTATCCACGGATATATGAATGTACCTATGGAGTTTACTTGACAGGTGTCAGCAGAGATACTAAAATCACAGTACTGGTAGAAGACCAGGACGGCGCGTCCAAGTAGAAAATAATGTCCACTATACTCAATCAACATACCACTCGTTCCATCAGTGAGATGCACAAAACTTCATTTATTGAGTCAATTACTTGGGTTTTTTTCTGCTTCATAAAAGTGATCCTACATGGTGTGGCTATCGTTGTATTGTGTAGCTCCCAAAACAGGACAAATACAATTCAGACAACGATTTTTCATTGGAACACCAAAAGAAATAGTTGGCCGTGGGCAGCTCCCAGCCATATACAAATTGCATCGTCGTTGCAACACAAAAATCGTGTCTGCGCCATTTCTCTCAACCCTTTTGTCCGACGTTCTAGCCTTCTCCATTGTACATCCCACTTTGACTCCTTGGATGCCCCTATCTTTCAACTCTCTCGGTACCCCTCGCTCTTGGTTTTTAATGCTTGGCTTGGACCAGAATAGCAATCGTGTTTTCCCCTAAAAAAAAGAGATAAATACTCGCCCCTTGGCACTGTTTTCCCCCCTGGAGAAATGGAGCACCATTTTCTCCTTGATACCAGAGGGATAACGTTCCCACGATTTATCATTCTCCCCAGATCCATCCTTTGTGACCCAGATGTCTAGCACAAAATGGTGAACTCATGGCATTCATTTTCTTACCTACTTAAAACAGGGCTTGCCTGGATGTGCCTCTTACGAGGAAGTACCACAGAATTATATAAATAACAACCTATCCTCCAATTGCACCCGCCCAACTCACAATCCTACTAGCTATACCCTGCGCTGGTGCCACATACCCTACCGAGAACACTCAACTCCTTAGATATACTCTTGTAAGTTTACATTACTCGACGTCCATATGTATATTCCAGAAATAGTTTTTACTTGTCAAATGACTGTCCTTCTTTTGTCAATCACGAGAAAAGCAAAGTATCTCACACCCATCGCACACACCACAAGAATACACCTTTCGTTACGTTTAACTCCATGCTTTTGTATGTAAAATAGAAATGAAGTTTGCTGCCTCCCGTTTTCCTCCTGTCAGCATTAGTGGTGCAAGTCCAGCAACCAATCGTTATCGGTATCGATGTAACGGAACGCCAAAACAACTTATACTGGCTAAATGTTAAAGAGAGTGGCGCTTGGCCCATGGACAACAGCGCATCTAAAGAAATTAGCACAGCAGCCCACATTCACCTTCTTTGCAACACAGCTATTAATCGTAACAAAATAAGAGAAGAATGCCGTGTCCACTATATAGGGTATAGAGAGTTGGCTAATAGTAGGTGTGTTGGGTTGCGTCCATCCAAGAGTAAGTTTGGTTCGTCCAAGTTTATCCAGTTGTACTAACCAACACTGTCCACATTAAGCTAAAAGAGTAAATATAGATCGCACTTGGATGTATAATCCAAGTTCCAGACACCATAGTGGACATTGGATCACACACTGAGATCCCTCATTCCAATCATAAGTATGATGCTTCTCGACTTTCATGATCCAGATTTGGTTCTGTGAATGAGGCGGTTCGCAATGACTCATGATGTGAAGAGGATGCCATACGGATCTAGTTGCACATCTGAGTATATTTTGAGGACCAAGGAGCTTGATCAACTTCACAGAATCAGGTTGTTCTCCAATCTAGTGTATTTTGCTCTACGCTGGTTAATCTAACACAAAGACATACTATCCTCCGGTTAAAGGCACCATAATGAGAATCTGAGCTTGGGTACCGAGGCAGATCAGATAGTTAAAAGGAGAAACTGAAGAAGTGGTGCTTAGAGATGGACATGAAAACATGTTGAAGAGACTTTCATAACAATTTTCTCTTTCCAGGTGTCGCGCCGTTGAGCAATTAATGGAGCTGCCGTAGCCTGCGCTGTCATCCATGAATGCCCAATCATGGTTCAATTCCTGATGTTACCGTTAAGAACAATTGTGCCGTATTCTATATTGCTGATGCACAGGCATGTCAACCACCTTTTCTTCTAAACCATTGGAATGTCGTTAGTACCATGTTTGCATTCCAACATTTAGAGTGTTTCTTAGTCATCATAGGTTCAGTCCTGAACGTGTTGCTGGATATCAAACTACTCACAGAATGATACACTATACACAAAGGAATAAAAGACGTTTGAAAAAAAATTAGTAAATGTGATGAGAGCATAGACACAAACACAAGCCATACCACTCTCTTGGCGCTGTCGAGTAAACAAAGAAAACATTCGTTCCATTCGATGGTGATCTCTCTTCCCCAGTTGATAGTGGAAAGTCAGGCATGAAAATCTCCATCACATGCATGATGGAATTACACGATAGACATCATATATGCCCAAACCGAACTCTAAAGTTGAAACTAATCTAGATTCCACAGATCAAGATGGCGCGCAGAAGCAAAGAATAAAGTTAATGATATTCAATTAAGCTATACCACAAATTCCATCAGTGAAGGATACAAAACCTTCATGCACCGGGTCGGTTATGTGAGTTTTTTCTGCTTGAGGGAGGCTTCCCTGCTTAGTAATGGCTATCCCTTTGTTGTTTATCTCGTAGGCTAGGAAGTTAGGATTAATGTCATCATCACTCAGGCAATGATTTCACAGAAGTTCCCAGTCTCATCCAATCGTAGCAACGACGCAAAGCAAAAATCTGCACGATTTCTCTCAAAATTCTTTGTCAGCCGTTCTAACCCTCTCCATTGCACTCCTCATTTTGACTCCTCGAATGCCCTAATCTTTGACCTCTCTCGTTACCCTCCCATTCTTGATTTTTTAATCCCTAGCCAGGACCAGAACAGTAGATGGTTTTTTCTCTTGGGATATATTTTGTTCCTTTGAACAGTTTCTGTCTAATATCATTCTCTCTTTGATGCTACAGGAATTACATTCCACCTACTTGTCTTTTTTCCTCCTCAGATCAATTCTTTGCAAACTAGACGTCTAGAATGAAATGGCACACTCACAGCATTTTTCTCTAACCCAACTAAAACATAGCTTGTTTGGATTTGCCTCTTGAGAGTATGCCACAGAAGAACATAAATTGCATCCTATCTTCCAAATCCACCCCCTATACTCACAATCCTCTTTACATTACATTGTATTGATACCACTGACCCTACTAAGATTACTCACCTTCCTTGGATATACGCTTGTAAGATTACATACTCGTCTCCTACATGTATATTCACGAAAGACATTATT
>JAAAIY010000007.1:0-52369 GCA_016098105.1 Actinomortierella wolfii
TCTCTCTCTCTCTCTCTCTCTCTCTCTCTCTCTCTCTCTCTCTCTCTCTCTCTCAATCCCTAAGGTGACGTACATACATCACGTATGCATATAGCCATTAAGGTGGCGGATGATTCCCAGTTGCAGTCAATCACAATATGCCAGACTTTCTTTAGCGGGTCCTATGTCAGTGCGCGGTAGGATGGTCGGGACTGACTGGCGTGGTTTATTGTAGTTGGTGATAGTCCGCTTCTGGTGCTTTCTTAGCGGGTCCTATGTCAGTGCGCGGTAGGATGGTCGGGAAGTCCAGTGGCTTTTTTTTTTTTATTCCATTCTCTCTACAACTTAATTCTTCGCCATGTTATACGATGAAGCCTACTCACATTCATTCATGCTATTAATTGTTTCGTAGGTGATTAATACGATGGATGAAGTATCAGTTGAAATGACAGAATGGCTTAGGGAGAGAATTGAGGAGTCCGGACTTGTCACAATGCCTGAATTCGTGGAAATGTTCAAGTTCACCAATAGACGGGATGCAGACCGCGCCTTTTCGCTCCTTATCTCAAAAAGCTTTCTCCGCAAAGCAACAAGACACGCCTTGCGGAGCAGCTACAGTATGTGGAAGCGAAACGAGGGTGACCAGTTCTGGGCATCACAGGAAGCAAAAACAATAGTCGCTACAGATTTGATCGTTGGTAGTGTTCCGAAGGCAAGAAAACTTGCACTAGGGGACAGCTATCAGACTCGCTCCAAGACGAATATGCAAGTTGCACCCACCACAAATGCCGACAAAACTCCAGCTACATCGGCCTATCATGACTCGAATGGTAAGTGTTCGGAAGCAAGATGAAAGCTGAGTTTGAAACAAACACCAGTATCTGCGGTGCTCTAGATACCATACCTTTCTCTTCACAACCTCGAAAGAGGATCAAAGTCATCCGTACTTATTACTTATTCGGTTTTATTGAGAGTAATAAGTCTGGGCATCTCCTTTGAGCTCACAATTGAATACTCACTAGTAAAGGTTTCATTTAAAGAGGGTCATGCTAATGTTGGTTGCTCGTCATTTAACGCTACCATAGAGTCATCTGCACGACCGCAGAGAGCTTCACATATCACTTTCGACGTGGGAGCATCTGCTGTTGAGCGCGAGCACTATCAAGACACGACGGTGCGTCGATTGGTAGATGTGGCGGTAGGCAACAAAAGACGGCAGGATTTATTGGAAGCGAGTCAAGAACATGAACAACCACGACAGAAAAGAAGGAGCGAGCAGCAACAGCAACAAAAGAGTGTTCAACAGCATGGACAACAGAAGGAGGAGGAAGATCTCTCGCGTCATAACTTTTTCGACCCGTCTACAATTGACCCGTGTGAACTTGAAATTGAAAGCGTTGACGTCGGAAAGTCGTTCAGGCAACTGCAGGAGGAGGCTGCCGACGTTGTTAACGATTTAAGGAAGTCGATGACACTCGAGCTGCTGCCTTTCTTTTTGTATGATCTCTTTCTTTACTGTTATGGCATTACAGCTAACATTAAGATGTAAGATGTTGTACTAATACTCAATTGTTATGTTTTATGTATACTCTTGTTAAAAGCGCCGCTAACCATATCTGGGACGTAGACTACAAATTGCCTGGTATGACGGATGAAGATCACGACACTATTCAACATGCATTGAGTGTTCCCATCGCTCGCCTATCACATCATCACCTGTGGTTCTGTCGAGATCTGGAACTTGATCTGACGTCGGAAGGCTATATCAAATCACGCGATACGAAGTCTCGAGACCTGGACGCTTTACTTGTCTTATTCCAGCAAACGTGAGTGGGATGTTTTATTACTTATTAGCGTTGGACCAAGCCAATGAATCTGTGCACTCAGGTAACAGTAGACTAAATGCTTTTTAGGGAATGTAGGAGCCAAAAGCTGCCCAAGAAGTATCTGCCCTTCAAGCATTTGAAAAACGAGGACACCCATGCACATTCTGTCCTTGACGTGTTGCTCACGTATGTGTTCCCTGCAACGAACTATCGATATGAACTACACTGGGCAAATCGACCGACTGCAGGATTATGCGATCGCAGGAATGGTGATGCCTACAAGCCTGACGCGACGGTGCTGAAGGATGGCTTCGAATTAGCCTTTATGGAAGTGAAACCACCGAAGGAAGAGCGCCATCAGAGGGCATATTTGGAGGATGTGTGGGCACTTTCTGGACTGGCCAAGGATAATATTGATCTGCACTTGAGACATTCGCGATTCCTCACCACCACGGCATGCATTCAAGTCTTCGGTGAGTAGAACGTTGTAGCTACCACCTTTGCGGTTGCGGTGTCAATTGTTGCTTACACATTTTGTGTTTTGTTGGCAAGGGAACATAGGCTATCAAATGACATTATACACGCTCTCGTTCCAGACGGGCATCTATATATGGCAGAGCATTTATACTTCGCACTTACCGACGGACCACTATGACATTTGCAACCTTGTGGCATGTGTTGAGCTGCTCAAGACTTTCAAGGTGATTTATTTTCTGATCTTGCTTGCTGAGCACCTACCTATGTCGCTGAATCAAGTTTTAATCGCAATAGTCTATGCTGTTTTATGCTTAGGCGATACTGGACGAAGTTTGCACCGAACGATATGTTCGAACGCCAACCAAGCGTGTAGAGACTGACGAGGAACTTCCCGATTGGTATCGACCACGGCCCACCAACATTTCTCCATCTACAAGACCATTCTTTCATCATGCTCGACGCACATCGGTGTAATTCTTTGTGCTTTTGGCAAATTTGCATCTAGTCATAACTCTGTCTCGTTACCTATGGCCACTACCAAGTCTTAATGGAGGGAGCGGAGAAAGTAGAGATATCTCTTTTTTCAATTGATTTTCCTTAGTCGCTTAGAGAAATGACATAAATGAAAAATTTTGAACAAATTTGTTATTCAATTTGGTCACAGCATACTTTTTGATAGCTACTACTGATTGATCAAAATAGATAAAATCAATAATCACTTTGGACCTTAGCTATGGGGTCGACCAGACCAAGTGCGACGAATTGGGGATCCTACGGGGCTACATGTGGGTTTGATTTCTGCTGAGGTACGAGATCAAGTAAAGAATGAAACTCCGATCCTCACAACGCTAAATGATGACCAGCTTCTTGCTGTCAATATCGTCACGGCTGCCGTTAGCCGGACTTCCAATTGCAGCACCAATCCACCCAACAGTGACAACACAACATTACCAATATATCCAACACCGACGACAGACTATTTTATATCGATGGGCCTGGTGGTAATGGCAAGTCATATACGATTAACGCGTTGATCAAATCAATCAAAGCGGAGTATCGGTATGCGCCCATTGTTGTCTCCTCTTGTGGTATAGCAGCTTTGGTCCTCGACGGTGGCCGTGCAGCCCACTCCACTTTCAAAATACCCATTCCTGTCAAGGTTTCCTCCTCCTGCGGTTTCACAGCACAAAGCGACATTGCCAAGGCATCTTTAATGCGCCCATCATCTTTTGGGATGAAGCACCAGTGCAAGGCACGTCTGTGTACGACGTTGTCAACAGGTCATTTCAGGACGTTCTAAATGACAGAACGAGATCTTTGGAAGCAAATTCATCGTATTCATTGGAGATTTCAGACAAGTACTACCTGTCAAAAAGCGCGCCTCTCGCGAGCAGATCATCTAATCCTCGCTGTGTTTTGCTGATTTCTGGCCATCGGTTAGATTGCTCCGCCTTACCAAAAATATGCGAGTCCAGGATCGCCCTGAAAATAGCTGGTTTGTCGATTTTATCATGCGCATCGGAAATGGCACCGAGCCCACTGTTAATGGAACCAACTACGTTCGCATCGACGACCATATCATATTCACACCAGAAAATGTATCCACGGCATCAAGTGATATAGACAACGAACAAGAAATCTATCCTAACGTTAACTTGATCTCTCTATCTGAGGCACCATCCAACAATGAGGAACTCACCTCAACTACATTCTGCTGCGATGATCAGCGTGCAATAGATATCCCATCAAGCTTTGTCGACAGGGTCATTCTCACTCCTCGCCATGAAGATGTCGATTTTCTGAACCAACTCGCAACAGACATTTTCTGCCCTGGCGAACAAACCTAAGAGTATCACGCCCAGGACTCACATCTGAATGATGAAATCGACGCTCTGGATGGCGATGGACACGGTCAACTTCCTGCCAGCAAGCTAAACAATTTTACACCTCCTGATTTTCCTCCTTCAATTTTGCGACTGAAGAGAGGGCAGCCGGTAATCTGTATTCGAAACATTGACCCAGCATTTGGGCTCTGCAACGGAACTAGACTCATCATCACGGACATCTCTCAAGACAACGTAAAAGAAGCTGCATTTGCATTACCTCCACATCGCCTCGTCACTCTGTGCCCAATTCGGTTGCAAACAATCGAAGATGGATATACACCAATCCAGTTCGAGAGAATCCAGTTTCCTATCAACCTGCTTTCGCCATGACCATCCATAAGTCCCAAGGCCAGACACTCAACCGTGTCGGTGTATATCTCCCTAACCCTGTCTCTTCCCACGGAAAACTCTACGTTGCACTCTCCAGGTGTACTGATCTATCAAATCTGAAAGTCTTTGTTGGAGCCCACGGCCAAATTCAAGGCAAAGAGGGAACATACACAAAAAATGTCGTTTATACAGATGTCCTTCAAACTTGACAAAAAATGAGAGAAAATAAAGAGCAGGAGCCCGGCGGGATGGCCGCCGGGCAAAGCTGCTAGTACAGTATTATATCCAAACGCATAGTCAATTGAAAAAAAGGGATATCTATTACACTCTGCATGCATATTTTTCGGCAATCAGAGTATGAACGCCCAAAATCGCACCAGCGTATGAAATCAGTCAGATATATTCTTACATCCAGCGAATAAAGAGGAAATTGCTCGGTTAGATGGTAGGTGTGCGACTGTGTGATAAGGGTCAAGCTCTACATATCGAAACTATGAAGGGTATATGTAGGTGGATGACTAAATAGTAGCAGAGGTTGTATCAATTACTTTAACATATTGTATGGAGTGTGGTATAGGCATGAGACTCATACATATTCTTGGTATCTTGAGGTATAATGGTACACTATGATATTAATCATTGTCACATTTGTTGCTGTAAGAAGAAAAGAAACTTAGTACAACTATGGAATTCTAGTCTACTGGATATCGCATCCTTATTCTTAACATATACTCGAACCAGTCATATTCGCATGTTATAAGTCCTTGCATGCTTTTCTCTTCTTTCTCTGCCAGCGTATAAAACAACATACAAGCACTGACCACAGAGGAGAATTTTAAGAACGAATTTTTCTTTTTCGTCAGAACCCTGCAGAACCTATCCTCTGCTTTCAGTTCAAATTTCAACGTGTGTATACAGCAAATTTGGGCACGTTTCGAGTCTATTCTTAACATATAGTTTAATGGTACTCGGTTGTTGATGATGTATTTATTCCAAGAGGATTCACAGCTTTTCTCTCCAGTCTTCATTCTTGAATTATAACAAAGTTATCTGTTACATAGACGATGAGCCGCGGTGCTAGTCTCTCTTTGTTTTGTTCATAAAGTTGGCCACTGTGAGCTCCTCAAAACAACAAACAGAGGGGGAAAGTCGATGGAACCTTAAAATCCGTAGTAACGTGAAGAAATTGTATACAGTATTTCATTTCCTCTCCTCTCCAGCAATCCACCTGTTTTGATCTAATTTCACTAGAGCTGCCCAACTCTTTTCCTTTTCATACACACACACACACACACACACACACATTCTCTCTCTCTCTCTCTCTCTCTCTCTTCCAACGCAGTGATGTCTCATAGAGGTCTTCTACCTCGCGAGATCATTGGCGCCATTGTGTCCCATATACATGATCGTTCTACACTCTACTCACTGTTGACAGTGAACTTCACGGTCTTTGACTTTGCTGTACAGCAACTGTATTACGATCCTTTCCAGCTCGTGTTAGTGAACTCCCATGGCGAAAGCCTCGCACGCACGGATAAACGTGTGGGGGCTCTCTTTACATTGCTACTCTCACTCTCTCCATATGAGGACGATATAACTATGGCTATCCACCATATATATGCCGTTATTCAAGATCCGCCCCCCCTCGTTTGGCACCGTTCCATTCGCTACCCTCATCGTCCAGCCACAACCAGACAACCAATCAAGGGACATGCGCATCAAGAAATTCCGCACCAACTACCTCAGCTATATTCGCTCGTTTGATTATAGCGAACGCCATATTGACAACTTGTGGCCGGAATACTATACAGAATTTCTCACATACAATTTGTACGGAAAGTTTGAAGGGTATTTCCGTGAATGGCACTCTCTTTGGTACGATCCCCGTCTAAGCTGTTCTGTGACTTGGGCATGTATTGGCCATCAACTTTCGCAAATACGCGCTATCCAGATTCCGTTCTGTGATATTGAGCGATATATCCAGCATGTGGATGAGTTCACTTGCCTCGAGTATGCAGTATTTGACTTGGATGTTCTGAAAATCGACGGCCCGGATCTCGATTTCGAAAAATACCGCCCGATGATGGAACGCTGTCTCGAGTTTGTCCGGTTACTCGTTGCCAGAATGACGGGCTGCAGGGATGGTTGCAAGACAATTGGAGTAGATCACCAACATCACCATTGCAACTTGAAGCAATGGCAACGACCATTCGCTGCCAGTTTTTGCTTGGGGGAGGACTATGATGAGGACTATGATGAGAAGCATTCGATGGTCGAGGAATACATACAACGGTTAAACGAGATCATGCCACCATTGTACAAGCCAACATTTCTCACTCCTCATAATTGGGATCGATTCCTCTGCAAGGCAGACCAGATCGATCTGACCCATATCAAACATGTCGATATGGGTGACTACGTATATTGCCATGATGTATACTATGAGAAAAAAGTCTCTGCAACCTGGGATGATATCGAACGATGGTGGGGAAGTGTCTTTGGTCCAAAATCTGCTCCTCGAATCCTCCAAGCATGTCGGTCGCTACGAACCGTAAAGACAGAGATCGACTTTGAAGGTCTCTTTGATTGGGCTGTCGAAGAGAGACTCAAGGCTATGAAATCATCCACACCTCCTCCACAACAGAATGTTCGACTGTCCAAAGTATTCTTGTTGTGTACGACATATGTCAATCTTGATATTGTCAACGATACCATGAGAGCATTTGATATGTCGATCGAGAAGGCAAAATACATATGGCTGAATTGCCTAAGCTTTACATGGAGTGAAGCAGAATGGTATTACGACATCACTAATAACGGGGCTTGGGACCAGGAGCAACCAATCATCCTTGGGGTGTCGACACTTTTCCATGGAACCTCCCTCGACTCACCCACCTCACAATCGAATATTTTCGTGATATCCGAGTTCACTCTACAGCATTCGAAAATTGTCCAAATCTAAAGATTCTTCAACTTATACAGTGTCGACCTGTGTCATATTATGAAAACATTCCTCGAGAGTACGTCATCTATTGCACAATCAATCAACAACCACTCGGTGCCGACAACACTCTACCGCAACTACCAGCATGGTCAAACATCCCTAAACTACGAGAGTTATTCCTCATTGGTACGATTGGACAATCATTTCATCCGCATACATAACGGTTCACTGAGCTATTGACCAAACTCGTGATCCGATGTCCAACAAATCAACAAGCCAACCCATCATCATCTTCAAATGGATGGTTGGCAGGTTGTGAGACAATGGCCGACTTATGGACATGGGATTGGATGCTCCGGTCTCTTCGACATCTCGAGCTTGATGGACCTATGGTGTCAACATTTGAATTCGTTCCGGCTCTTCATTATCTTCCTCAACTCCAAGTGATGTGTCTGACATATCAACATAACGAACGCCGGCCACGACGATTGTTGCCTGCTCCAGAGTCGGAATGTGTGAATACCACGGAAGGACACACAGTACAGCCACACCAATCGTATCAACCAATCCAACGTAAGCATCTCCAAATTATCGGCCTTCGTGGAGCGTGGTTATTGACGGATCCCGATATTGAGCAACTTCTTGACAGGATAGCACCACGACTTGCACATCTAGGATTACTCGAAGGTCGTGAGGGATTCACAGTCAAGGGGTTTATTGAGCATACATCGAAGCACCAGTCGACGACATTCAAGCTTGGTATATGTAAAACACATATGATCGATCCAACTGATGAACTCGAGCTTGGACTAGAGCGACAACCACCCAAGGAAAATTCTCGACTGTTGGGCTCATGGACAGAAGTTATGGAAAAAGCAACTTAAATAAGGCTTTGGGATGGCGGCGATGATAGCGACCAAGACGAGGTTGCATGGGATCTCGATTCTGAATGGGATCAACATTACGCCGATCCTGATCAACCGATAGTAAAGAATCCATCGAAAACCAAACTATTAGACTATTGTATCTATTTCTTTGGTGATGCTCAGTTCAGGCTCAAGCGGTAGTACGGCTAGGATGATGGTGGTAGACTCACCACATCTCAATATCGAAGCAGTCAAAAAAGGATTTCCTTTCTAAATCCTCTCATTTTCATCGAGGATAATCAAAATGTTTACAATAGAATGCTTGGTGACTAAGAGTTCAAAATGAATGAATGGATTACTTCAGCAATTGAGTCTATGTGGCTTACGGTTAATTGGTATTCTACTCTGCCAAAGTTGGTGCACTAAACCAGATGAGCTTATTCGTATGGACTGACAATTTTGATGGGTACTAACAAGAGATCTTGAGAATACCGAAAATATTATAGCTAGTGAATTGGTTCCTTTTCCAGGCAAAGTAGTTTTGATGCGATGGATGGTCACAAATAGCGACATCTCCGGTTGACAAAAAGTTCAATCTTGGTGAGTTGTGAGACATATATGATCTGCTGTGCTGCTGAAATCGATACTAGGTAAGGTACCGTCCACGGTTCAGAAAAAGTTTAGCTCCTTTTGTAGTTTACCGATGGACCAAAGGAGCCTGAGCAAAAACAGAAGAAGCGCTTTGAGTGGAGGAGCGGAGACTGTAGGAGGTGCTCCTTTATTACTTCTACCCCACACTGAAAAAAATTAAAGCGACAGAGTGGATACGTCTTCTTTTACACACCTTTAAAATGTGCATGTGGTGATCTAAGTATCGACGTTGGTATCTGACAGAATTTTTTATAAGCGTTTGGAGGGTGGCAGCCATGGACACGTTTTTTGTTGTTGTTGTGTGATGAACAATGAAGAAAGGATGAAACCGCCATGATGAAAAAAAAACTATAGCGACCACCTACACATGAAATAGTTTGCTAGAAAAAGAGTAACCTCTCGAAATCATGCTCTGTTTGTATTTTTTTTTTGCTAGTCTTCGTCGCTACTGGTGATTCCTCCTTCATCTTCCTGCGGATAAGAGCCTCCCGTTACTGACTCTGTAAACGCATTCAAAGATATTGGGCCTCTTGGAACCGTCGGTGCTGGTGCTGGTGGCGGAGATGCAGACTAATTTGTGTTTGAACAAAAAAGAAAGAAGGAGTGGAAGGTGTGGGTATTTCTTTCCTATCGATCTATTCAAAAGATAAAAAAAAGCGTGCAGCAACAAAAAAGACATACCTTCATGGAATCCTCCAAAAAGTCCACAAGATCATTATCCAGAGGATCGTCATCTTCGCTCATCGGAGTTTCAGCAGGCTGAGTAGTTGCAGTAGAGGTCGAAGCTGTGGCTGCAGCACGCTGTTGTTGTTGTTGCTGTTGTTGCTCCTGCTGTTGCTTGAGCAACTGCTGCTGCCGTTCGTGTGGCGGAATCGGCATTGGAATCGCGGGTAACTTGGGAGTACCTCGCTTAACACCGCCTCCCATCCTAGAAGTGGCCATCGTTTTGGGCGTCGATCCAGCCGATGCCGAGCCAGTGGGGAACCGCGGATGATTATTATTGTAACTGTTGTTACTGTTGATGTTGGGTGAAAGAGCAGTGGTGGATCCTGGAACACTGACTCCAGGGGCTGAAGAGGGTATTCCCAAACCGAGTCCAATAGTGCCAGGTCGTGGCGCTGGCCGTGGCCGCTTGTTCACATGGTGGTGATTATGTCGGCCTCCATGATCGCTATCCGAGCCAGAATCTGAGTCGGATCCCGAGTCTGAGCCAGATCCTGAACTCGAACTTCCAGAAGAACTACCAGAGCTTGACCCTGAACTGCTGCCAGATGACGACGACGATCCCGAGTCAGAGTCGCTACCGGACGTTGAGACCTTGCGTTGCCGTGATGGTACTCGTACTGGTTGACCATCATTGGATATTGGTACTGGTGGTGTACCTGGTCCTCCCACTGCCGCCGCGGCTGCAGACAATGCTGCATTCCTGACCTCTGGCGGGGGTGGTAGTGGGATCTTTGGTCGTCCCCATGGTTTGATTTTGGGTGTGCCAGTTGTGCTTCCTGGTGCGGAGGCTGTAGAATGTATTCCTCCTGCTGCTGCCATTCCACTTGGTGCTGCTACCGGCCTTCCTGGACCACTGACAAGACTCTGGGAGTGAACTTGAGGCGCTTGCTGAGCTGGTGGGGGCAAGACGACCGGGACCTCCTCCATCTCCACGTCATCGTCATCGTCATCCTCGTCATCATCGTCGGCTTCAGCGCCCAGATCCTCAAAGGCCTTATCGAGCTCTAAATCAAGGTCGCTGATAATATTATCGCCGGCATTGTCGTCGTTTGGCGGTGCCAATGATTGTGGACCGGGTTTATTGTTATTTTTGTTGCTGTTATTATTGCTGTTGGTGGTGGTAGTAGTGCCAAGGTAATGATTTTCAGCAGCATGTTGCCCAGTTGCATCGCCATTTGTTCCGCTCTTCTTGCTCGCAGACTTGCCTTCGCCACGTCCATTGACTGTCGATTTTGCAGCCAGTACTGGGGTCGAGATGGTCGGTAACAAGATGTTTTGCCGCGTGTCCGGTTGTTTCCGCCTTGTCTGTAGAAAATTGAATGATGATGTCTGCCTTTCTAGCCGGAAGGTCTAATGGGGAGTTGACGGCGAACCAAAAATGTAGATATGTTAGGATCCTCTCCCGACAAGCCAACATGTAGCCGTTTCACTATATGATGACCACTTTCCAAATCCCCCTCACCACTTCCTAAAGATAATAAAAAAACAATGAAGATACCACACATACCTGTGTTTCTTCATCAAAGATGAGAAGACAGTCGACTGTGCGACTAGATCTTTGGGCTGACTTCCATGATACGACATCGCCAGGCGCAGTGGATGTAGACACACCATTAGTGCCATGTGAGCCATCGTTCCCACCACCTACTGCTCCTGATAAATGTCCTGATGAGCCTCCACTGCCAGCAAACTCGAGATCAAACGATTGACCATCGCCAATGATCCGTCCTGGTTTTGACTTGTCCACAGACTCTGGCTGAAAGTTGTCTATTTGTCAGGATAAAAAAACATGGAGAGAATAAATCATACACAAAACAATAAGACTCAGGATGTTACGCAGAGTTTTTTTTGACAACAAGGAAGGGACGAGAGGGAGAGGGGGGAGGAAGGGAGGGAAAAAAATACATGCTAAAACAAAACCCATGAAAGAAAATCGCAGCGTTACATTTGAATTGGATAAACTCTGTGCTGCCTTGAGTAGACTGTACAGCAGAGGCTCCCGCAGGCTGGGACCCTGACAAGCTCTGGATATTGGATGGCTGAAAGAGTGTTGCTCCGCGTTCGATGCGGTAGACTCCGCCTCCTCCGGACTCCCAACTAACCATCGAAGGTAAATCGTTGGCCGTTCCAGATAATGGACAATGGTGTTATTGTTACGATAAGCAAAAAAAAAAGTGGCTGCTATATGTTGGAGGGAGAGCGAGATAGAGAAATGGATTGGGTAGGGGGGAGGAAGTGTGGACGGAACGGGAGTGAATGTGAAAGGCTACTTTGTTGCCTGTAGGCTGAGAAGGGTACGATGCAAAGTCGAAGGGTTATCGGATGCTATTCCCAATGAGCAAGGCGGTGAACGTCAAAAAATGACTAGCTAAGCTACCCAATGTAATGGCGGTTATGTGTGTGTGGCACCCAAACTTGGAGAAAGAGGCCAAGAGCAATGACTATGGTCGGTTCAATGAGAGCAAATAGGAAAGGTCATTTGGGGGGCATTGGGGTTGCTCATCTCTTTCTTTCCCTTTCCTCTCTCTCTCTCCATGGGCACTTTATCCTTTGCTGTCAGTAAGCCTATTAAGGGGCTTTTGGCCATCCCGCCTACCGCAATGCAATTGTGCCTGAACCCTCTAAAGAAATGTGCCTCTTTTTATCTTGAAGTGGAGCTGTGGCGGGACTTGTCACGCCAGCAGAGTGACTTTTCAACACAATTCATTCCACTCTGTACTCTTTAGAATTTACATTTCTATAGGGCTTTCTCAACAATAGATGAACAACAGCCATATACATATGTTTTGCTTGAGCATATCCTTGGCATGCATAAGCAGGTGTTTCAAATGTCAAAGCTTCAAACTCGAAACGACTCTTGCATCTTTCTTCATTATAGGGAAGAGATAGGTAAGCTTGGGTCGGGTCAACTTCCATTTCAGGCGTTTTCAGCTTTTCTGTTCCTGTCGCCTGGGCTGTCGTTGTCTTCATTTCCTACTTGGAGTAGAGAAAATTTCTGTGAACTACGATTGCTCCGGATCACTTCCAGCATGAATTCAAAAGCCATCTGTGCAGAGTGGAAACTAGAGAGCGTGAAGCGTTGAAGAAAGTAGTAGATAAGATTTGGGTATCTTAAGAAAAACATCAGTTCAAGGGTGGAGCAATAGAGCCACATGGCTGGTGATTGTTCAGGTTGGCTGGGAAAAGAGTATTGTGTAGGAAAATAGAAAGAGTTTTTCAATGCTAAAAAATGTATATGGAGGAATATCAGGTATGGAAAGACGTTTGGCACACCTTTATGAGATTACATGATGGCACCTTTATGCTACAGACATTATTTTTTTTTCTTTGAGAGCTGAGAAATATGCCTATGATGGGAGGCATTCTTCCTTACTAGTGACTTGCTGATGGAGGCAACAACGAACGCACAGAGTAACATATTTTGCGGTTTCGATATACCATACATCTACGGAGAGCAATGCTGTGGTGTGGTGTGGCTCCAAAAGGAGGAGGAGGAGGTATGTGCGTAGAAAAGTAGCCGCGCGTCGATTTCTAGGGTTTGTTTGCGATTTCGTGTACAAGCCACCCAATCAGGAAGCACTTTTTTTTTTGTGCCCAACCATGCATTTGGTCCCATGTCTGACACCCTTTCTTCTTACTTCTCATTCAAAAACAACCCCCCCCCCCAAGAAGAGAAGAGGAGCGAGAGAGATAGAGCGAGAACGCAGACAACAGGAACAGACTCTTACCATTGGCGACATTTCATTCTGAACGAAAAAAAATAAGACATGTCCCACATTGTACTGGCGTCTCCCGCCAACCTCCTCCACACCCTCCTCCGAAACTACCTTCGCGACGACGCGACCGTGCAGGAGCATGTACCCTTAGTACTTGAGACAGTCAGCCACTATAAACTACTTTTGGATAAAAACACCAATGACCAGCACAAAATCTGGGCACAGCGCCTGCGCTCGCTTCTTGAATCTCAGCAGACTGGAGCTCGTTGGGCTGGTGTTTGCTTTGTGCGGATCACTATGCAGCAGAGCCAGATCCTCTTTGCCGATCACGTCAGGTCATGGGCGACACTGCTCGTTGGCATTCTAAGCGTATGTGAATTGTTATTGGGGATGCGTGAAACATGAAGGACTTTTAATGTCTTTTACAGGCAGACAAGCAAGCTAACAAGGTCTACTTGTTTATTAATATTGGTCATAACCCTTGGGGTAACAGCGACCTGAGAGTGTCACGACGATCGAAGCAACTATCTCAACGCTTACAGAGCTTTTTGAGAGAACTGCCAAGCGCCCAGATCTGCAGAGCGATATCACGTCCAAGTACCTCCAGGATTTCCATCGGCACCTGTTGACCCATATTAGCAAAAAGGAGCTCTTGGTAACTCGAAAAGACATTTGATCTTTCAATGGCGATATGGGATTCTAGGTTTACATGCAGCACTTTCATTGCTAACAGTTTCTTTTCTTGTTGATCTCGATCTCGTCGCCATAGCTTACAATCTTCAAGGCATTCACGTCATCTTTTATCCACTTTCCAACAACATCGCGTGGGCGCTCCAAGGCTGGACCAATCTCAGAGATCAAGGAGTTTAAGACAACCCACAAGGATGCGGACGCAAAGACAATCGACAACATTGAGAAGCTGTGCATTGCTTACCTGGATGGCCGATTTGAGCACGAGCCACAGCTGGTTAAGGCTGCTGCCACCTGTCTTGCCTCGGTGCACTTTACCAACAGCAACAAACCCGAGGAGCGTGCAGAGTTTTGGCGCTCCAACATTCAGGATCTCATTAAGACCATGCATCTCTGTTTGAATGACCTCTACACCACGGTTGAAGGTAAATGACAGTCCACCTTCAGGATGCATGTAACGATAACATTTACTGGAAGAAGAGTAAAGTAACGAGAAATATGCTTATATGCGTCGTCCCATTCTTCCTTTTGCTACCACTTACACTTTTGTAGACAAGGTGGACGAAACACAACTGACAGTCAAGAATCCCAACTATGGTAACATGTCAGCACTCTCAAAGGATCCTGCTCAACGGTATCCCCTCTTGGCGGGCAGATTCGCCTCGCTTGCTGTGGGCGTTGCGTCATTTTTAACGTAGGTGTCTACATATTGTAGTGATTAGGCTTTCGATGCAACACTGCTTTTCCCTTTTTTTCAACTCTAACCGATCAGGCAACATTGAAACTAACCGTCTTGTCCAATTCATTTTTTCTAGATGTGAGACGTCATACCCAGTGGTGATTCCATTAAAGAGCATTCTGACGCTACTGGCCCGTGTATATGATGTGAACAGCAAGCGACCCATGTCGGACAGCCATGGTATTGACCGGGATGATTACTTTACGCTCATGACGGTGGTTCCAGCACTCCACCTTGCGGCGCACCGGTTGCTACAGACAGTGCTTGCCGTAGCCGAAGACCACCTGGTGCCACACATGTCGGTGCTTGTCCGGATCTCCACTCAGGGTCTCCGTCACAACGCACAGAGCCGAATGCTCCGCACTTCGACCTATGAATTCATTGAGCGCTGCATCCACGCCTTTGGCTACCCATATATTCAGCGGCTTAAGGAGCCACTGCTGGCAGCTTTGTTGGAAGACTTGCGTATGCCATCATCGCGGGTCCTTAACCCACTCGAGCTCAGCTCGGGCGCATCGTCAAATGTTGGACAGGCAGGACAGCGTCAGACCAATAACTGGCGACAGAAGGGAGGCGCATCTGGCAAGCATGGCAGCAATAAGGGAAGAGCACAGTCTTCGACAGCTACAGCTACTGCTGGCACCGCGACACAGGAGGATATTGTGCCACCACAGGTGTTTGCAGCAGCACTTTCAGTTTTGTCACTTGTGATGACCAAGGCGGGACCAAACCTGGCTGGAGCGGCACGAGCTTCGGCAGACACACTCTTGGTGACACATATGTTGAACAGCCAGCACCAGGTGAACGCAATTGAGCAGGTCGACTATCCATTCTACACGCCAGCCATCCGTGCTGGGCTGTATAAGGCACTGATGGCGTCCTTGTCGGCACCCGGCGACACCCTATCGAGCTTACTACCCCTCAGTGTGGGCATCTTCAAGACGGGTTTGCTGGACCGTGAGCGGGAAGTCCGCGAAACGTGCTCGTCAGCATTGACTATGTGTGATTGGATCATGCATCCACGCCTCCCTCCCATGCAACGCGCCAGAACAGTCGAGAGCAAGCTGGCTAAAGGCGAGAAGCCTGTTCAGGACCCAGCCATGACAGTGTTTGGAGGTTTCGAAGCACCAAACGCGAAACATCGCGAGTCTGTAGAGGAGGAGGGCATGGAAGACAATGAGGAGGAAGAAGAAGAAGAGGAGGAGGAGGAGGATAAGAATGTGATGGAACAGAATGGTAGTATGCCGCCTCAGGAACAAGTCGAAGAGGATGAAGACGTGGAAATGGAAGAGTCCATTGCAGCAGTGGCGCCTCAGGTCTCGATGGATGCGTTCAAGGCAGTCGGTGAGAAGTCGCGTGAGGATGTTGCTGGTGTGGCGAACGCCAAGGTCAGCAGCACACTGACACTTGTAGAGTCAACAGTGTCGGTGGAACAGAGCAGCACAACGACCACGTCCACTGCAACGTCAAAGACTGTGACGACAACGAAGGATATTTCTACGAGTGTGATGGCCACATCGGCGGCGGGAACAGAGACGAAGAAGGTGGACCCCTCGATCGCCACTCGGCTGGTGCAGGAGGCTCAACAGGCTCTTGCTGCTCGTAAAGACGACGACGACGATTCAGACGATGCCATGCCCGAGATTGATATGGGTGAAGGAGACTCGGACGATGAAGATGACGATGCATAAGAACTCCAAATCCCCGTCTCTCATCGACTATGTTTAATCTGTCATTTTTGTGTACTTTTAGAAAAAAAAAAGATGCTTGTCCCTTCTCACACTATTTTTTATATTGAAAACTCTTGCACATTCAACTTGTTAAAAATGATTATGGGTATTTTATTCTGCAGAGGGTATTTAAGCTACAAAGATGGTCTGCAAAACGATAGCACCAATGTACAAGGCTGCAGCTACCTTGGCCATCTTACGAGATGACATCGCAGCAGCCCCAGTAGGACGTGGTGGCTGCTCACCAACTGAAGAGGTCTTGGAGGGCAATGGCACAGAAACCGTTGGTAGGGTAATAGTGGTGGAAGGGGTTGTTGGGATAGGGACGTTAGAACCCGGTGGAAGAGAGAACTCAGAGATGGAGCATGAATCGTCTGTGTTGGCTCCACCAGTGGGCAAGGTAGCTACTTTACAATCCTTGGCGGCTTCATCGCCCAGCAGAAACTCGGAAGCGCAATACTTGAATTTATTATTACGAGTTATACTTGAAGAGCAGACGGCGTACTTGTCACCTCCCTGACACATGAAACCCTGGTAGCCGATGCATCCCAGGACCTACTCGCAAGATGAGACCTGGTCGTCTTGAGTACAGCACAGCCATTTGTGGTCAACAAGTGTGGCGGTCGAAAGACAGCTCTCACTACCGCCTCTTGAGAGGTACTGGGAGAGGACGGAAGGACAGCAAGGGAGTTTATCAATACGTGGCTGGGTGAGCAAGCCCTCAGCGTAACAGACGGTGGAGGGCTTGACAGTATAGTTCGAGACACGGCATACATAAGCGGTAGTGCCAACTCTGCAATCCAAGGAGCCAATGTTACATTTTTGACCCTCAGGGGCTATAGGTGGACAGACACCTGGGCTAGTGCAGCAAGCTGAGAAGGATGACTGGGGCAGGATCGAGTTGGAGTTGTTGGTGGCCCACTGGCTGACAAAATCTTGCAATCAGGGCAGGTCGCACTTTGGATAAAAGCTCATTTTGATATGTTTCTCTTGTCAAAGACTACGAAGAAGTGAGAGAAAGAGAGAGGAAGGGACGAGAAAGAAGAAAGGTAGGAAAGAATGAGAGATTACAAAAGTGTGCAAAGTGGAGACAGGAAGAGCGCAAATTATATAGTTTTCCTCAACTCCTTTTTTCATTTGGACGGCGGCGCGTCGGGTTGGGGAGTTAGCGTTGTAAACACAAACATCTACCGGATTGTACCTATCAAAACAAAACACTCTCTTGCCTGCCTACCTGTCCCTGCCTCTTGAGTCCTCTTTTAGGCTCATTTATATTTCTGATCTCTTTGCAGCTGCGGTAGGCGCGAGAAGAATAATGATCGCGGTAAAATTGTGCATTGAGCATGCTGTCTATGCTGTCGAGTGTATTACCGTAGTTGAAGAGACTGCAGTCTTGTTTTGTCGTGCTGTTGTTGGTTGTCCTGACGAGAGAAGCAGAGCAGTTTTGCTGGATATAATTGACTGTAGTTGCTTGTCTATGTAGAGTATCTTTTCGATGTCTTGCTCCCTGCAAATGCAGCCATGATCTTTTTCCAAGAGAAGACGATTATCTAGGGGGGGTGGCATAGGAAGGAACGAAAGGCGCGCTTTTGACTTTCTCCCTCGTGGCCATCAGAGATTTAGGAAAAATGTGACGTGTCGGTTCGTTGGGGAGGAAGGAGGGAACATCCTTCAGCCCTGAAAACTCCCCCCTGCCCCTCGTGCGCATATTCGACTCGAAAAAAAAGAGCAGCAACGCCCTCTCCACGTCCCAACCAGTTCTCTTACTTTTCTCACCAGCCTCGACTCGTCTGCACAAGCAGGAACAACGGCGCGCTTCTTTTTCCATTATCAACTACAACCAGCACTAAAACCTCATTCAGCTAGACACAGGAACACATCTCAGCCATGGTACGCTGCATGTAACCTGACACCTGTTTGCTGCTGCGAGAGGAGGAGCGAATGTCATGCATAGTAAAGTCAGGACATGACAGGAGTAAAGTAATAATGGGTCCATCTCGTCATGGTCCAACTGACTCTTGTTTTTTCTTGTCTTGTGCTCGGAAACTCGGCCATGCCAATATAGCTTGTACTCGTAATAGGCGATCTTCATATCCCCAGCCGTGCGCATGACCTGCCTCTGCAGTTCCGTAAGCTGCTGGTAATGCCCTTGATAAGTTTGTCCAAGTTGCGTGCGAGAATATCTGTCCTCCCCCTACTTCGTCTTGATCAATGATAACCAGAGTCTTACTCAATGAACCTCTCTTTCCTTTGTGTGTTGTGGACAATGTCGGGATCCTGTCTTTCGACAACAACAAAAAAAAATAGGTGCCAGGCAAGATTCAACAGATCATCTCGACAGGCAATATTTGTGACAAGGAGACATTTGACTATCTGCGGACGGTCGCAGGCGATGTGCACGTTGTTCGCGGAGACTATGACCAGGTACAGTGATCACACACACACCCTCCTTTACTCCATATCGTTTTCCTCTTTGCTGGGGCAACCTTACCCATTCATCTAACCCTGTTAACACACGCTTATTCGCTTTCTTTCTCAGAACCCGGCTTGGCCACTGTCCAAGATTATCACCCATGGACCGCTGAGGATTGGCGTCGTACATGGACACCAAGTCATTCCTTGGGGCGATACAGATGCACTGTCGATCACTGCCCGTCAGATGGATGTTGATATCCTGCTTTCCGGCCATACCCACAAGTTTGAGGCCTTTGAGCATGAGGGCAAGTTTTATGTCAACCCAGGCTCGGCAACAGGTGCTTTCCATCCTCAACTTGAGTATGTCTCTTTTTTCTTTTCTTTTCAATTCATATATACACAATTTTTTTTAATGATGACCTGGCAAACAAGTCTACAAGGATTGTTGGAAAATATGTTACCAGTGACTCACCCTGAACATGCTCTGTAACTTCTCTTTCAACAAACATAGTGAGGTAACACCCTCGTTCGTACTGATGGATATCCAGGGCTCTGTGGTGGTTCTGTATGTTTACCAGTTGATCAATGGCGAAGTTAAGGTGGAGAAGATTGAATACCGCAAGCCCTTTGACAACCGCGCTCTCTAACCATGGAAAACAAAAAAGTCGCATGACGGAAAAGGAGGATATGCGAGAAGCTTCTTGTAGTTCATTTATCAAAAAACAATGTCGAAAGAATACATCCACCCTCACAAAAACTATAAGTACTTGACAACAGAACATGTACGAGTGTTGAGAAGCCAAAAAAGAAACCTTGGGATCTTCTATGAGGTTATTTATTTTTGCAGACAATCTTGAGTATCTTTGTACATTTCGTTTTATTGGTTCGTTGGATGGAAAACAGATCAGCAAAAAAGAAAAGATTGGCTACTGGTCCTGCTGTTGCTGCAGACGGGCCCATCGTCGTCGAACCATTTCCTGCGGCGATAACGAAGACTCGTCTTCATCTTCCTCCTCTTCCTCCTCCTTCGCAAAGTCGGAAAGATCTGTGGCTGTCAGTGTTGAAGATGCCAACGATGCAGGATCCAGAGCCTCCGCTTCTGATGCCATGTCTTCTTGTAGCAGGTCCTTTTTGCCCTTTCCTTTATCAATCTTTGTCGGCTCTACTGTTGTTTCTTCAGCCGTCTTGCTGACGCTACGCGAAGTACTATTGAGGTCAGGAGTGGCGTCTCCTACAAAATTTGTCGTATATCCAACAGTATCAGCAGTATCAGCAGCTACTTCCCTAGGGTTTGCTGTTGGGGAGAAATGATTGTCTGCTGAAGCCTCGATGGCTGACAGTAATGAAACATTGCCTGGGATCGATGGAATGGGTGCTGTGACAGTGACCGACGATGATGAAGACGACGACGAAGTAATAGATGTCGTGGTGGATGTCACAGTGGTTGTCATCCTGCTCTGTGCCGTCGCTTCGCCTGCAAGAGTGGCGGTGGTGGAGCTGGAAGCTGCTGTTGTCGTTGTTGCGGTAGTAGTAATGGTAGTAGTGTGAGACAAGGATGGTCTGTGGTTAGCATTACCGAACATGTTCCAAGAACCCGCTCGTCTCAAGCCTACCGCACCAACTGTTGACATCGCAAATGACATACCAGAAGAAGATGTGATTATCGTGGCATTGGACCCTAGGTCCTGTGCAGATAGATCTGGACTTGGAGGATCTCGTGCCTCTGAAGCCTGTGGGGGCGCTTGCAGTGGTGGTGGTGGTGGCGGCGGAGGCAGTACACTGATCACTTGTGTCAACAGCGTGATTGACTCAAGAAGCTGGTGTTCAACTGCCTGCAAAACCCGCAGTCGCTCTTGTAACGCCTGCCGTGTGTTGGATTCCAGGTGATGGATCTGTGTCTCGGAGAGGCCGTCCAGCGACGTCAGCGGGATATGGTCGGTCGCCAGTCGTCGACCAGTCGACGACGGTGTTGATCCAGTGGCGCCATTCGTTGTGGATGACGATACATGTCCGCCAGATCCTCCAGTTGTTGAAGCTGCTGATGTTATTGTTGATCCAGACCGTGGTGACTCGTGTTGAGTGTTCGATCCTGATGTAGACTGGTGTTGGTGCTGGTGCTGGTGCTGTTGGTTGTTATGGTCTGTGTGACCATGTTGGACAGGGAAAAGTGGGATGAGGCCAGGAATAGGATGGGTGACATGAGGAATCGTGTACGTTGGGACATTAGGAGGTACCATAGCTGGAGTGCCGTTGGGAATGGTGGGACCTGGCTGTTGTCGCCCTTCGCCCGCACCACCTGCGCCAACAGCCGGTACGACTGGGTTGGCGACTGCAACTGGTCCGCCTGCTGGGATACCGCCCATGAAATATGGGTGAATGCCACCCATGGCCAAATGATGATGAGGCAAGCCAAAGAAAATCGGGAATCCAACGCCATGGGGTGGTTGTCCTTGTCCCTGGATGCCAGCCTGTCCGCCAGCCTGTCCTGGCACGACTGGTGCTCCATTCGGCTGACCATTCATGTTTGGCACTCCATTCACTCCTGCTGCTCCTGCTGCTGCTCCAGCCGCGCCTCCTGCTACACCACCAGCTGCAGGAGCACCATCCCCAGCGGCAGGCTGTCCAGCACCTTGAGCAGGTGAATCGAGCACCATACGTCGGCACGTTGGGCAGCTCTGTTGACGCTCCAGCCAGCTCTTGAGACACTGAAAGTGGAAAATATGGCCACAGGGTAGTTTCTTGGGCACGCTACTTAATGTACCCGATCGAGGTGTTGCGGGGCGGCGTGGGTTGCCATTAGCATCCTGGTCTCCTCCAGCAGGCTGAGCACAGATCATTTCTTCACGACAGATGATGCAAATTGGATCACTGAGTGCAGCCAGGTCTGCGGGTGTTGCATCCGGATAGCGCTCATTCATATTCCGTGTTGCCATGCGGTATTGAATAAGGTCCTTGCACTTTTGTAGGAACGAACGCAGAGTCATGTAAACATCCCGAATGATGTGGACTGGAAGACCATAGTAGATCAGGATCACCATGAAGAACATGAGGTAGGTTGCCAGTTTGACAAAGTCTGCCAACAGATCCAGATAAAAGAGGAGCATCGATTTGTTATCCCATGGCTCTTCACTCCGCATGTCGATGGTGTGTAGAGTGTACTTTCCAAACGATGCTGCCAAACTTGTTGCAAGAAGCGTGTACTACGCAGGATATTGTTGAACAGATATCAAAATCGTTAGGACTGCCATACCAACGATGTGGTATACTACACAAGAGTACAAAAAAAATAGATATACGCCGCCTTACCTCGAACGCAAACATGATCATCATGTTGGGAGGGCTCAAGAAAAAGTGTGAAATGGCACTGGAGACCATAAGCACGTCGATATAGATCAAGAGGCTCATCATCGACACCATCCTGACGTGAAATGATGCTGGAAGTCCAGGAGATTGTTCCATCTATGAGAAGAATAGTTTATGACATGGTAATAAATAGGGTTAGAGACATTTCTATCAACAGGTACGAGTCTGTTTTTCATCTTTTTTCCTTTCTTCTGGTGGCCTTACTGAATCAACACGGTCCTGGCATAACCAGTGAAACACTTTTAGGAAGAGCAGAATGGTAAACATGACAACAAAGCGCGTGTCAAATTCGTCTCTGAAGATGGTCATGGCAAGACACGTCTCTGTGATGGTGTACCATGCCCGCTCGTAAAGATGCTATTGGTGAAATAAAATATAGTAAAGTCAGCTCTCTTCAAATCTATCAAAGCATCACATGAAGTCAATATGCAAAATGATCCATGGGGGGAGCATACCTCGACTTCTAACGGGCGTAATGTTCCAAAGAAGATCCACTGTATAAACTGTCCAAGTACGAGCGTCAAAAAGAGTCCGAAGTTCAAAAGAATCTATTATATGTGATATGGTTCCAGGCACGTGTTTAGCATGAGAAGCATAGCATTTTCTGACTTTGTCTGTTTTCTTATATTCATGGTTGTTGCCGGTGTAGCATTTGAATGGTCCGAGAGACAAAGGTGGGAAGAAGGTTTTCTCCTTTTGCGTAGAAGAGAGGGGGGTGTGCTGTAGCGTACCATCATACATGCATTCGACTTGTAGAGGTAGATGCATGCCGAATAAAAGTTGCTCCGCTGAGCAAATGCGACGAGGATGACTGATGTCGCCAGCGCTGTGCTGACAGCGCCATAGACAGCGAGTCGTGCCATCTGACTAGCTATCTATCCGTCGATATAGAGGGTTTGGGAAGGGGGTAGGTGGAAGAAGGGACGGAAGAGGTAGGGGAAGAGAGGATATGTGAACGACAAGGTGAATAGGATGATCCTCTCGGACCAAGGCAAAGTGACGTGGAAATCGATCAAAGGGCGAACTTTAATCCATTAAGGGTCTTGAACCTCCCAAAATTATCAATTATATCATTATTATATGAAAAGAGCTACCTAGTCCATTCCTATGCGATTGTGATACTTCATCAACCACAGGAAACTTTTGGATGAAGCAGAGAAAATATGAAATCACCAACAGAAAGATGTGCGGTGTTTTCCTCTTGTCATGGGTGTTGGATACCAATACCCAGCTATCCCAGAGAGTCATTCTCAACCAACAAACGCTAAATTTTAGGACTATCAGATCTG
Organism: Actinomortierella wolfii; assembly: GCA_016098105.1. Lineage (NCBI taxonomy): Eukaryota > Fungi > Mortierellomycota > Mortierellomycetes > Mortierellales > Mortierellaceae > Actinomortierella > Actinomortierella wolfii. Next base: position 23,628 of record JAAAIY010000007.1, read on the forward strand.
TATTCACTTGCGTACATATTCCTATTTGTTAAGAGACAAATCCAGAAAGTTGCCCAACCCCCCTTTACTCGACCTTCTTTTGAGGTACTTCATAGAGTACATCCGCGCGGATAATGTACTTTGCGCCGCGCAATACTGGCGAGCCTTCATGCAGCAGCGATCCTTCAGCATCACCGTGGGGGAAGCAGAGGACACTTCCTGCACGGGGCGAAATGGCCCAAGCGTCCAAAAAGCCTTCATCGGCCGAAGGCAAGAAAAAGGTGGTTCCACCGCCTTCAAACTCGTCGTTCAGGTAGACAAGGAATGTCAGACGTGACCAGCGAGTGCCATTATAGGCATCGTACAAATATTCACCTGTCTGTGGATCCAATCCCGAGCCAGGCCATGCACCGTCGATGTGGATACGATAGATGGCTCCGGGGACATAGCGGTAGACTCTCCATCGAGAGTTTATACCAACAGCTCCTTTGCCATCACCACTCGTCGCAGGGAAGTGAGCCTTGCAGCGGTCAAAAATATGACCCAGCAAGGCATCATCAGCCATCCAGAAAAAGTTGTGTGCCAACACGGAAATAGATTCACTGGCAGTGCCAACAATAGGTACATCCGGCGTAAATCCTACTGCTTCCGCTGCAGAGACAATCTGAAGACATTCCTTGCGGGTCAAGACGTCCTTGAGTAAAAATGCACCAGGGACATGAGGCATTTCAATGCGCTCGACTGGTGGTTGTGTGTGGGGTGCATCTGCATAGCACAGCCTGACTGTGCCTGGCTTGGAGAGGTATAGTGTAAAGTCGTGCAGATTGGGCGTCCGACGCTCGGGACCCTTTGTATGTGCAACAATACGGAAACTTGATCGGTAACGTTCAGCCTCCTCTTCAGCTATATTTCGCAAATGCATAAAATTAAAAATCTGTTAACATAGCGCTGAAATAGTACCTTTGCATATCCATGTACGTAATGTTCACAAAAGGGCGATAAACTTACTAAATAATGTACCAGCCTTGGCAGCTTCATAAACTTCGAATCCTCCTTCAGACCTGGGGAAGGCTTCCCACATAGGATGAGTGCGGACGGGGTTAGGCTCAGAGCCATCTGCATTTAGTCTCTTGGGGACCATGGAAGGATCAACCGTACGCAGCATGCAGTCGAGCACACGCAAGACAACAGGGTCACCAAAAGCGCCACTCTTCGCCGAAGCGGCGTCACAGTCGCGTACCCAGCGCTGGAGCGCACCCAACTTGGGGATCTGCTTTCGCAGACGCATCTCCTCCAAAGCCGCCATAGCATCGTTCCATCGACCGTCCGCCAAAGCATCAGAAATACGACCAATGGCCGAATTGCCTAATATTTGAGAATTATTAGCAAATTGTCGTGTTGAAAACGAAAATAACGACAAAAGAATGATTTGGCTTTAACAGCGATATCCTTTTTTTTTTTTACTTTGATTAAAGAAGAATAAGAAATCTTGGACATACCCATGCCAGTGGTAGCAGTGCCAGCCTGTTGCAATTGGTGGACAGCTGCTCGCAGAGGCTTGCAAGCCTTTGAGCGGAAAACATCTGGATGCTGTTCAAGGGCCAAGAGAGTCTTCAGCGTAATGGCCATATCGTGATCCGAGACAATATGGCTGTATGCCTTGGCGTCCTTGTGTGGGAGCTGGTCATCTGTTGTGATGTTTTCCTGGTTTTCCTTATTTGATGGCACGGGGATGCCAGCAAGCGGGTCAAAACCAGCCAACAAACGTCTACGCTTGCGTTCTTTGCCTGCTTTTCCCATGACTATTGAGCTTCTCTGTACTTGGCAGGTATTTTGCTGAAAAGACTGTGAGGCGAAGCCTTTGTTGCTTTTTTTGTCCCCTTGTTTTAAAATATCGATCGCTTCAAGGGAAAGATGGCTACTCCAGTCTTAAGCGTAGTACTTCTAGTTGGCTGGGGTGGGAAAGAGAGAGTATCTCCACTTCGTCCATGTCCCAAGACCAAAAAACCCAAATAAACAACAGTCACAATGATCATGTGACTTGGCACCTGAAAGCCAGGTTCAAGAGAAGGGTGGTCACTACCGCGTTTCTTTTTGCCGCCAACCTGGCTCTTTTAGGATTTGGTTCCACATACCGCATTGGCCAATCCTTGACAAACGCCCGAAACTGAATCAGCAAATTCACCCGTCATTTCTCCAGCGTGCGTTCCTCTCCATCGTGCTGCCAATCAAGAGAGCGCAATCTTCCACGCCAACTAACTTAAACTAAAAAGGGAGGAACGCGAGCATGGTAGGACGGCCGAAGCGAGCAGCAGCCAAGGCTGTCACGTCGTACGCCACTGACACAAATGGCATTGATGATGATAACTCACCTCCCGCAAAAGGGGCTTCCAAGGGCAAGGCTTCAAAGGCTACGAAGAAGGGACGTGGCCGTGGCAATGACTCAGATGGCTCGGACGCGGATGAGTACAAGGCTCCAGAAGGCAGCGATGAAGAGGAAGACGATGAAGACTTTGAGGCTGCAGAGCGTACCGATGACGACGATGGCGACGCGCAAATCGAAGAGCCCGAGGGCGATCTTATAGACGACAATGACGGCGGCAGAGGCGCTGGCAAGAAGGCACGTGGGAAGTTTGGCGGCGGAGATGTCGCCAAGCCGCAACAGCGAGGCACTCTCGCCAGGGTCATCAGGACGGCCTTTCCAAGTGCATGGGCTTCCTCGACATTTGGCCCTAGTGTCAACGACGTTGGCTACTTTGGCAATATGCAGGAAACACTCTCAACATCTGTCTTTCCAAACGTCAATTGCATGCCTAGCGACTTTATTGTGCACAAGTAAGTGCTTATCACCAATCATCAGTGATCATTTGTCAACAAACGCTTGCCTCCTTGGTATGCAAAGCTAACGGACGTTCAAACACTTCTGTTCTGGCGTGTCCACTAGATCCTCTGACCACCTGACAAAGAAGTTATCCTTATCATCCGAGCCATTTTCATTCATGATCGAAGCGGACAAAATCGAGCTCGATGGCTATCATGCGCACCGGATACGAAACGATGGATCACGTATGGAAGCAAATCCAGCACCCATGTCGCTTTGAATTTTACCATACCAAAGGACTGATCCCACAAGCTGACCAACAGTCCGGATTTTTTTTAATTTTTCTGAATAGAACCCACGTCTGCTTTCATTGCAAACACAGGATTGGGTATCTTGGCAATGGACTGGGCACCGCTACCTGACGATAGCGAAGTGTTTACTCGCTCTACAGAGTCCATGATGGATTACGTGGCTGTAGGAGGAACCCCACTTTCGTTGGGAGGTGTTGGTAGTACTGAACCTCCAGTGCTTAGCGCTACCGAGTCATATCCCAATGTGATCCAGATATGGGGGATCAACAGCCAGTCTGACGACGATAATACTGACGATGACATGCAATCAACGAATCAGTCTTTATTGAGACTGGAAATGGTCATCCTTCACTCATACGGCGCAGTGCTGGACTTGAAGTGGTGTTCAATTGGAGGACATCTCGAGGCAGTATGTCAATTTTTATCAGGAACCATTAACGCCAACTTCTTTTTCTTATTATCGCAGTGAGCCAAACTCGACTAATCCTAACTGGCTATCTTTTTTTTTCTTCTGTCTGTTTATTAGGGAGCTGGAAGAAGTACTTTGGATCGCCTTGGAATTTTGGCCGCTTCCTTTGGCGATGGAACGATTCGCTTCTTCATCGTCCCTACTCCATTCAGCCTGCGTAAACATCTTGGGCAAAAAAAGGGCAACCGCCAGCCACTTTACAGTATGTCGTCCTTTGGAATTGTTGTGGTAAAGAGAGGACAAACTGAGGAGCCTGCAGCCTTCTTACATCAATACTTTTCTCCCCTTGTTTCTCCTAGTTGAATTTGATCGGCCTTTTGCCACATTTAAGTTGGACGGCGCCTTGGCTTTGTCCATTGCTTGGGGTACTGAGAAACGATTCGCTGCTGGAGGATCTGATGGAAGAATTTATGTCTGGAACACCGAGAGTCTTTTTGGCTCCTATTCCCGCGATATGAACGATGATGACCCTGGTAAGTATATTCCTGCCTGTCAGTTCAACAACGACAACATCGATTGATAGCGATCATGAGTTCTTCTGACTCTAAAGTACTGCATTCGTTGTTTCATTAGATCTCCTTCTTCCATACTTTGTTGTTGATGTGCACACTCAGGGAGTCCGCTGCATCGACTGGGCTCGAACATCCGATGGCCAGATGCCTTATCACATTATCTCGGCTGGAATGGAGGGTAAATTTAAATACACCGATGTTCGTGACATTGGATCCGTGTCAATACTCCGAAGTTACCAGTGTAAGAGTGTTTCCAACTTTTTTGTAGAATTGTTGTCATGAGTACTTTGTTTTGTATTTCATTCACCTACCCCTGTGTCTTTGTATTCTACTACTCTGTTTAGATATTCCTTACGCATTGGCATTCGTCCCATGGCTCAATGCATACATTTATGCTGAGCCTGATAAGACAGGCAGATTTGAAATGATAACAGCCAATCTTCCTGCTCCCAATATTCGATTCCTGGCTCCACCAGGTAACATCTGGTCCATGACGTACTCCGACTTTCATCCTTACATTGCAGCAGGCTCTGATGGTGGAGCAACGTACTATGCCAATGCGACGTACAATGCTCCGAGAACATTTGTAAGTGGACGAGAAGAAAGAGGGCTCCAGACAATTATGAATACATCGTGCACATCTAAAGGCTTCATAATTTTATTTGCTAAAGTTTCTGATCATGTCCATTTTTTCGCAAAATCACTTCGCATTCTAGATCACACCTCAGACAAGAGTCTTTGGTGGAAGGATAATTGTCGAATCGGCAGAAGAAGACGGTGACAATGCTGGCCGTGAATCTGATCTGGTTGAGCAGACACGGAGGGCATTCGAGTCTATGGAACAGGAAGTCGCAGAATTGGATACTGTTGGATTTGCTGTTGGAGAGGGTGATGCAGGCGAAGATCTCAGTGAATCAGCTATCCGCAGAAGAAATGGCAAAATATATGCAATGCAAGGGAAAGATACCATGACTATCAAACATGCCGAGGCTGTTCTTCCTGATATATTCCTCTTCCCTCCAAGTATTTGTGTCAGGCGGGTACGGCTAAATTTTCCATATTCATGGACGTGTCATTTTTTTCGTGTGGATTGTTAGTATATCGCCCATTTTAACATATTTTGAATAATGTTACAATCAATAGGTACAATGGTCGAGAAACTACCACTCTGCAACATGGTTAGCATCCGGTATTGCAAACGGTTTGCTACGCATTGATAACTGTCGTGCAGCCGCGACTCGACAAAAGCCGTCGACTAGTCGCGACAAGGTCACTGGTGCTCCCAAGAAGCTTGGTCGCCCTCGGAAGGATCCTAACCTCACGCAGGCAGAAAAGGCAAGACGCGAAAAGGAGGCGGCTTTTGCTGCCAAGGTTGCCAAAGAAGCAGAGAGGAAGGAGAGGATGGAAAGGGCTCGAGCCGCAAGAGAAGCGAGTGCATCACAGGAATCAAATGCCCAACCCAGACCTCCGATAAAGTTGGCACCCATCTTTGCTATTGGCCAGAGGTGGTCAGCAAGAAGCGGTAGCAATGCAGGTGTGGCTTCAGTCCCAGCGGAGGGGTCTTCCAGTACAGCTGAATCGTTGGTCGAGGCGGATGAATCTGTTGCGGAGACTGCTCAGTCGTCAGATGACAACACTTCAAGACCTGAAAACGAAACAGCGACAGGAACGCAGGCGCCTGTGGACACTCCCAGACGGTGCTCCATTGAAGTGGTGATTCCAGTGAATCCACGTCGCGGCCGTCCACCAAAGAAAACAACAACAGTCAGTGCACCACCTCCTACAGATTCTTCTTCAAATGTATCTCCCCAAACAGTTGTTGATACTCCGGCACCTGCCGCTCCTCCTAAACGTCGTGGTCGACCACCAAAGGCAAAAGTCGCTGAGCAGTCGAAACAGAGCGCCTCTTCGGTAGACGAAGCGCCAGCATCGGCATCGGGTCCAAGTCAACAACAGACTTTGCTCTCCATGCAAGGAGTACTGTCCTCTCTTCCAAGGTCATCAGTGACACCCACTTCATCGTTGTCACCTGCGGGATCGCGTGATGCTTCTCCTGCACCTGGTGGTGCTGCTGTTCCGGCCTCTCCGCGCAAGACAAAGTCCAAGAAAATCAAAGAAGAGCCTGGTAAACCCAATCGATCACTCAAGGACATGTGGGGTGTCAAGTCTTCTAAATAAGATGACAGACATGGTAGTATGCAAGCACATTTTTCCCCGTTTCTCTTGTACAATACTCAGCAGGAAAAAAATAAAAAAAGTCCTGCAAAACAATATGTTTGTTGACATGTCTATTATATTTTGTAAGTCATAAAAAAGCTGGTTTATGAGCCACTCATGGCAGGCAAGCTTTCTATTAACCGGCGGAAGAACGGATCTGTCTTGAGGGCCATGATAACATCTTCTTCACTGACGTTAAGACGAATGCGTTGGTAAAAGTCTTGTTTTCCAGACTCTACGAGTAGACAACGAGAGGCACCCAGACTGGCACACACTGCCGACAAGTCGCTCAGGGTAGGAGGGTCGATGGACTGCAGTTTACAAGTCTGGATATGGGCATGGGCAACCTCGTTAAACTCAACTTCAGCCAAGCCAAGTCGACGGAGTTTGGCTGTCAGGGCAATCAAAAAGAGCTTTTGATGTAGAGACGCTGTTTGGATGAACCGCACGTTTGGCGAGGCAAACATCTCCTTGATAGCTTGGTCAACCGTACGGATGGTGACCTGTTCGGGATCGGCATCATCCAAATTGCCTTTCCCTTGTTCTTCTGCTTGACGACGAAGAGCGTCTTGTTCAACAATCTCAACAGCACGACGACAGATATCCAAGGCACGACGTGCGTCTCCCGAAACAGCACTAACCTTGCGTGCCGCAAACTCAATGGCTTCCTTTCGGAAGGCGCGGATGCCTTCCAAGCGTGACTCGACGATTTTAATCAGTTGGGGGTATGTATAGGGCTGAAAGTTGATACGAGTCAGGCCAAGTCGACTCGAGACTTTGTTGGAAAGCATTCGTTCTGGCAAATCCATCGTGTTGGCGACAGCGACCACAATTAACCGCGAGTGCTGCCAGTTTGGCCACTCGAAAAAGTTGTACATGACTGTCTGTTTTGCGGTCACTAGGAGGTCCAACTCGTCCATCAACACCACGCTAGAGAGTAGTGGAAGAAGGGTGGTCATTAATGATCCAGTTAGACGTTGGTCACGACTAATTTTCACGAGCATTGATACATAAATCAAATAAGGAGCCATACCAAGGTAATCGTCTAGGGCCTGGTGTGCTGAATTGTCTCTCCAAGAGCTGAAGTGCGTGGTTGGCTGTTACTTTTTCGTCTGAAAGGGCTTGCCAGAGTAACACGTACGCATAGGATGGCTCTGTCACCTTCATGCCGTTGATTTCAACAAACTGAAAAGGAGAAATCTCGCCCTCTTCGGCTTTGGCTTGTAGGGATCGAATCACTTCATGCACTGTGGCGGTCTTTCCTGTTCCTGGGACGCCAGAAATATCTTTTATCATGATATCCATGAAAAAGATGAGTTGCTGTTAGTTATACCCGCACAAAAGTTCGTTTTGATTCTGCTCCTTTGCTAACTGACAAGCATCCGTGGAAATAAAGTCTTACAGATACAGCTGCCTGTGCCTTCGTCAATAGCACTCTCAATATACCCTTGAATCTCCAAAAACTCATCCTCGCGACATGGTAGGGTTTCTGGGACGGCTGACACATGAAGACGGTTTCGAGCATGTTCAAAATCACTCCGTGGTGCTGTCGTGGGCACGGAACGATGAGTAGATGGCGCCAAGACTTCCAGTGTTCTATATATATAAATAGCAGTTTGGGAATCAAATAGGTCAGAGAATAGTACACTCTTTTGTTTCCAGTATTCGTCTCCTCGTGAAAATCCCATACTTTTTCTTCCGCACTTGAATTTTGGGTGCTGGAGCAGTGCTTTTCCGTTTCCGTGGAGTCACTGGTGCTGCTTTCGCTCTTCTGGATATAGCCTTTCCTTGTACTACAAATGGTGTATCATCCTCTTCTTCTTTTGCTTCATAGTCCTGAAAAAAGAAAGATAATAACATGATAAAGAATAATTCATGTCAGCAAAACGACAGACTCCAAGCTTGGACCTCACTTTTCCATAAAAAGAAGCATGTTGACATCATTCTTGTGCGTTCTTACAGATTCTGCAGCATCGTCTTCCTCGGATGAGGATTCTTCAGGTCCGCTTTCAGACGCAGCCCGCTTTGACCTTGACCTTGTGGGTTTCGTCGCTTTTGGTGTTGTCTTTGTCCGTGCTGGAGCACTAACTTTTGTGGGCGTAGGCTGACTGGCTTTGGTGGTAGTGGTAGTAGTAGTAGCCTTTGCAGGCATAGCCTGCTTCTTTTCTGGTTTGACTTCTTTATATTCAAGCATCTCCAGGGGTGTTGTCCAAGTGAGGGGCATATAGCCACGAATCTTTTCGACGACACTACGACAGAACCAAACGAACCCTTGCTCCTGCTTCTGGAGGACTGCCTCGTTCGGTCCAAACTTCTCTCTCCACTCCTTCTCGCTCATGACAGTACATTTGCCTACGACCGTCTCGACTTGGTTGACATCGTCTTCGAGGGTATAAGCGAGCTCGCCAGCTTCAAACTTCTCAGGAACGACACCTTTACGAAGATGCTTGCGAACACGCTCCATGTCTTCTGCTTGATGAAACCACCGAAAGTCGCCTTCCATCTCGCCTTCCTCCGTCTGCCATAGCCTCAGGATCTGGGCAACATATGCATGATCAAACTTGTGGGAGTATTGATCGTTTCGAAGGAGTACACAGTCGCCAATGTAATATTCCACGCCGCCCTTGCGGAAGCCTCCATAGTATGGAATGTTGGAGAGTCCAGAGCCACGCGTTGCGCGGCGCCTTTGTTGCGACTGTTGCTGTTCTTGCTCTTGTTGCCCCTCGGCGTCCTTGCCGCTGGTACGCTTTAGGAAGGTGTCCTTGTTCAGGGGTTCACCCAACCATTCAGCGGGCTGGTCGTCATCCGAGTCTGAATCAGCCGCATGGCGCATGGCATCCCGTGCGCGTGCACTCTGAGACCGAGCCAATTTCTGAACACGCTTCTCGACCTTGGTCTGAGTGGACGACATTGTAATGGTGGAGAGGCTGATGGTGGCAACAGACAGATCAAAACCAACGAGCGGGTAAAATAAGAAGTAAAAAAAGAGAGAGAGGCGGTGGTGGCGCTGCCCTATTTCTCGTGGGCAGGACAGGAAAATTTTCGTGGATGCATTTCTTTCTTGGGACACAAATTGCTTCTCTGTCCACTACCAACCTACCCACTAACCACACGCTCAGCTTGCAACACGGGGCAGCATGATTGTGGTGTTCCTCGTCGACACGAGCGTGTCGATGAACCAAAAGTTCTCTAATGGCATGTCCTCATTGGAATGTGTCAAGTCGGGCATTGAGCATCTCGTCAAGGTACTTGCACGTGTGCCCGTCTGCCGCTGTAGTGGAAGGAGCAACATACCACAAGCTAGTATCATGACACTGACACCCACTTGTTACCAACCACTCATTTACACAAACATCAATGGTTAGCATCTCCCACATGTTAAGGCTGCAGAACGAATCCATGACAAGTATATGCTCGTAACCTACGAAGAAGGGTTGGCCTGCATAAAGGTGAGCATCCCGTTGTAACAGATCAACGTCATTGAGTTGTATACAGTCACTTCTTACTAACAAGTTCTTTATGGAAATAACATCGCAATAGTCAACACTCAAGGATCCACTCCCACATCTCGTGAAAGAGCTCAAGGTTTTGAAAGCCAAGGATATGTCCAACCCTGGGGTTCCTCTATCTGTCGTCTTTGATATCCTCAATTGCCATCGGATCAATACCCCTGTAAACCCTGCTATCCCCAACTATCCAAACAACACCTTTGACAACCATGGACAAGTAAGCATTCGATATGTTTTGACTTTGTTTGATATCGCCTCTTTTTATGCAAACTCCATTATGTTGGTCGGGACCTAACAGTACTGTCGTTATTCTCTTGCGAATAGGGTCGATATCCTGGAGGAATTGAACCGTGTATCATCTTGTGGTTCACAGATGGTGGACGACAGGCGACAGCAGGAGGCATACTCGATCGTCTACAACTACCAGGAATTACCTCCGCAGGCGCAGAGCTGTACAACGAACCCTTTCGCTGGGATCAACGGCTTTACACCATCTTCCTTGAACCGCAGCCCGATCTGGTCGACCCTCAGCTCGGTATTCTTAGTAACTTTACAGGAGGCGCCAGTTATCGTGTCAAAAATCTGCGGCATATGCTTCAGGCAATCGACTGCATGCTTGGAATCAGCAAGCTACCACCAATGCAATACTCTCCTCAAGCTGTTTTCCACATTCATGGCATTGTTGTCAACTTTGAGTGGCTCAACGGTGATACACGACGACCGCCCAATACAGCAAATCACCATCAGCTGATCTACGTTAATCCAGCGTGGCTCCAGCCGCAGACACGGCACTTGGGATTCTTCCCAATTCCCGAGTCGTACTGGCCAGATCCAAACGCAACCCAGTTACCAGTTCGTGCAGCCCAACCAACCATCTACTATCACACTGAACCCATGAACATCGAAATCCCTGAGGGCTTCCCTTTTGACAAGTACATGGTTGCACCGTGCCCTATGACTCAGGAGCTCCTCATGCGCCCACCTGGAGTCTGTTGGCCTGTATGTCACCTCGTCTGAATGAGATGAACCTGATCAGAAGTCATTGGCAACATATTATGAATCTCACTGACATGGAACGTCATTCCTCCTTGATGATCATAGGTTTATGTCAAGAACAGCTATAGGACAGAAGGATTTGGTTTCCCATTTGGCTTTCTCAGGGCAAACACAAACAAGAACGCTGTGACACTCACTGTTACAGCGTACAACTATCCTGCACTCTTTACTTTGATTGGTAAGTCTTCATACAGCGATATGTATTTTGCCTCTTTTACGCTCTTGTATCTTTTTTAGTATTCTAACTATGAGTTATTTGTATGTGTTTTGTAGCAAATCTGAACGCAATTCCTGGACGTATGGTCACTCCAGAATGGGCGCAAGACTATAGAGAATATTTGAGTCATACCCCATCTTACTATATTGGTGTACGTGTTCAGTGATGTTAATGAATAACTGTGTTGCTGATGATGATAACCACGAAGAGTAGCTCCATATGTATAACTGTTTCTCTTTGTTTTTTTTTCTTATAGCCGCTTCGAGCCGCCTTCAAACGCATGGGGATCCAAATGCACAACCTCAACATTCCTGTCCCTCCACAGTCTCTTTACATTAGAGAGCGACTTGATAGCATTAAGAACCAGGTACGACTGTGGCACACTCAACCATTGCGAAAGTTGCGGCGGAAGTTCATGAAGTTAACATCGATACGCTCTTACTTTTCTTCTTTTTCCATCCTCGCTAGGCCAAAATCGATGCAGAACGCCTACGGAATCCCGCATCATCATCAGCTACAGACACCATTGTACGTCCGAAGAAACCTCCATGTGCAAATGCCTTTGATGTCCCACTGTTAAACATTGCCAGCACACTGGCCGATTTAAAGGCAACTTTCTCTCGGGAGCTGAGTCTTTGCTCCCCTAGCCTAATGACATCTCTGCGGGCTGCCAACTCGGCAAATTTGGGAGCAGGCTCAGCCAAGGCTGCGTCGACAGCGACCGCAGATTCGGACGAATTGCACTCTCTACCAGTGGCTGATATGGGTATATACCAAGAACGGATGCAAAAGCTTCAACAAGAAACGCTACGAGATCCTTTCCGTGATGAGGAGACGGCGAAGACACTACAGCGTACAATGTTTGGTAACCCATACAAACAGGACAAAAAGATTTCTATTGATGAAGAGGATGAGGCGTCTGCTGCTGATTCACATTCAACGTCATCTTCGTCCAATACCTCGACAAGTGGATCCACCTGGTCGTCTGTTCTGGGTCGCAAGCGGAAACCACGAAGGCGATCCATTTCACCTGCTTCACCATTCCCAATTGATAAGATTCCTCGTCTGGGCCAGGGTGGACAGTCAGTGCCCGGGAAAACACAAATCATTTCTCTAGGAGATCAGGGCACGGCAGATATGATTCCTTCACTACGAATTCTGGTACAAGATGACTCTGGCACTATACAGCACGATGGTGCTGGAGCGGAGGAGGTGATTGATAGACATATGGTTATGCATGATGGCGAGGACGAGGACGAAGAAGCGGAGGAGTTTAGGCGAGCAATGTTCAACTCGGACGAAATGGAACTGGATGAACAGGACGATGAAGCTGCACGACTCCGTGCCGATACCCCTATGCCAGGTGGTTTGGGTCTGGATGATGACGAAGAGATGCTGGGTGAGCTGCAACAAGCACAAGATCTGATTCCGCCGCCTATTGTGAATGTCAGTCTCGAGGATATCGAGCGTGATGTGGGACGCAAGGAGCACAAACACCACCCTGATCACCACGCAGGACTCGAAACTGACAGCGACACAAGCTCGCCGGAGACCATCACAAGTAAAGGCGCTGAAGATAGTATGGCACAGTTGCTCGGCACATCAAAGCCAGCCTTTGAGTCCATTGTGTACGATCCAAACGCCTCTAAGGAGCTTGTTTCTATACCGACTATGCTCCTTCCACCATTGAGCCAGGAAACACAACCCCAGACCGACAGCAGCACGCCTCTAGATGGTTCAAAGACTCCGGGTGTACTAGGATGGCAAGGTATGAATCCGTCAGCAAAGGGTGAGACCGAGATTACACCATCACCTTTTGTTCCTGACCTCGCACCTATCCCGATCTTTGAGCCACCAGCCGACCGAGATGTATCCATTGCTGGCACGGATACCTCAAGAGAAAGCGAGATCAAGAATGAGGGAGAGAACCGTACAGCAAGTGTCATGGACGGCCTTGAGAGTGCCGCAGCAGCAGATACGTCCAAGGTGAAATTATCAAGCTCTGTCGCAAACATGCATATTTCAGCAGGCAGCACAACATTCATGGCTGAGACGGCACCTGCCGTGCGTGAACACCTTGTCAAGAGTATTAGAATGAATGCTCGAGGTATGTTGATAGTCGCCATAGTGACCTATATTCGTTGCGAGGGCATATGAGTTTGTTGTTCATTGCTTCATGTGTACTAACAATGCTCTGTCACCTGATCACCCGTTTTTTTGTAGAATACAACGAATCTGCGATCGAAGATCTAATTCGGCGCATCGAGGGAGCTTCCAATTGGTCCAAGGAACAGAAGAAGAGTGTCTTGCTGGCATGCGTGCCAATCGCTAAGGGTTTCCGCCGCTGGGCAGTTGCTACGCTTCTTGACCAAGTTCACCATCATCTCTAGGATGTTTGCCTTGTTTATTGCAATTTTCTTTGGCTTTTCTGTTATTTTTATCCATGTATATCTTTATCTCTCTCGCCCACGCTCATCTACCATGACATTCCTATTCCTCTTTTTCGTTCACACTCTTTTTTCAACTTGCCATCTATCTTCCCAAACATGTACATTACGTTTCTTATCTCCCTTTCCATTTGGTATTTTCGGCGGTAACGGTAGCCATTGGTTATCTTTACCAGTCTAGTGACAATGCCGAGTATGTTCATCTACAAACGCTCAACCAGATAATGTAGCATGAAAGAAAAATTAAAAAGCGCTTGCATGCTCTCGAACGGCCAAAAACTTAGATATTTGCTAAGAAACTTTTGTGTCAAGGCACGGATGCAGATGCTCAGCACCATGTCTTTACCACTGCTCTGTTTCTTATCTTAACTTTTTCTTTCAAAACTGAACACTAATTACACTTAATAGAGATCTTCTCAACGTATAGGGATTAGAAACGAAAGCAATAAGGCGCCAGTGAGATACCCTATCTTTGGTGCAGAATTTGATCAGCACAACAATGCATGGAGCGTATACCAAACTCTCGCACAGACCAAGACCAAAGCCATCAAGCACACCATAACTGAAAAGAGACTAATGTCATAGCCATGACAAGGAATCAGCGTTGCTAACTTGGCTTACCTTAAATGTATAAAAGCACTTTGGTCTACTGCTAGTTGAGACTCTCCGGTCTCGTCGTGGGAAGACATGGTGCCTGCAAGTCAACTCCCACCCTCAATAGGAGCCTCAGATGTTCTTGTGAAACGAATGTCACACTATAAAGCAAAATGTAGCATAAGGCGTACCTTGCGAACAGCGATTTTCAATATCTTCTCATGTCCATGAAGTGCCCCACATATCTCACTCAAGGGAGCTGTGAAAAAAAATACATAACAGGGGATGATGTCTTGTTTATTTACACTCCAGATTGCATCGCCAAACTGTATACAATGATGCTATGCTTCTGTCATGCGCATGTATTGCTGTCAGCAGAATACTGGACTAAATCTTCAGTCGTATAAACAGATCTTAGCCCAAAAACATAAGCAGATGTCAACCTCATTTACTTTTCCTTTCCGTAAACCCTCCTATAAGAGCAACAAAACTATTGTTTTAATCAGCTCCTTGTCGAGATAGTGCTGTGCTAGGTGTTAGGTGAGAATAATGGACTGTTTAGGGAAGCTAGATCATCCCCAAGAGTATTACAGACGAGATGATGCAAGAAAGGTGACAATGTTCTATCCTAAAAAACACCTTTGTTGCAGGATACGACAGACACCCCTGGGGAAGAGACAATGCAGTTACTGTTGCTGTGTTTTGCGTTGAGAAGCTTTGTGAGAAACGACTATAACAGATGTGTGAAGAATGCATGGATATGCAATCCACGCATAGCAATGCTGAATCCCCAAATATTGCGGCAGATACTGCTGAGTATAGACTGGCTAAGGAAGTATCACAATGTTGCATGATACGAGAATTTTTTTCGGCTCTCCCTTCCCTTGTCTTGCGGTAAAAAAAAAAAGAAGAAGCAATGGGAAGTTCTGAGTGCGTCGAAGGACTGTTCTCTCACAATATTTCTTCCCGTCGACGTTTTGTCTCGTACTTCCTGATGTTTTCGTATTCAGTCGACCTTTTCAAATGTTTATATATAAATAATAAATATTTAAAAAATGATATAGTGGTTGTGATTTTTCTACACCCCTTCTCACACCATCATCACCCCTATATAACCCTCAGCGTTTGTTAACTCCATTGCTTATCCTTCTCGGTTCAGCTTTGTTCCACTCTACACTAATTCAGTACGATGATCCTAATCCGCTCAATTAAAGTGTCGCTAAATGTGTTCTTCTACAGCCTCCTTCTTTCTGGCTTGGGATGCATCTTAGCAGCATTCTTCCTCAAATTGTTTCCTAAAATGTTTAAGGGAGTTTTGGACTTCTGGATCCCACATACCGTTATGATAGCAGTCTCGTATATATTGTCTTCTAAGAATTGCAGACTCTTAGCGGATCCCTCCACGCAGGAAGGTGCGGCCACGGAAACAGACCACAAAAATATACCGAAGAATAGCGACAGAGTACGGAGGTACAACAGCTCTTCAGGAAGTGATGGCAACACCTCGCTTCCTCAGAATGATAGCAATGTTCCTCAGCGCCAAACAACAATCGGTCAGCAAGAAACTCAAACCGTCAATCCCAAAAACCAGACCGAAGACCTAATGGCCACAATGGCTGAACACCTAGCAACAATCAGTTCGCAAAACGCACGAATCACCGATCTCCTCCAAAACAAGAACGAAGCAATGGAGGTCATGTTTGCTAAACACGAAACATTGATCCTCTCACAACAAAACCAAATCGACAAAATCCAAAGCCAGAACAAAGAACTAAAGGCCAAAGTGGCTGCACAGAGTCTAACAATCAGAAGACAACAAATACAAGTTTCCAGAGTTCAAAAATGGAAAAAGGTACAGAGGAACATGCTTCTTAAACAACAAGCAACAATTGCCATCAAACCAAGAACGAACATCTCGAGCCCAAGGTTACTCAACATGACCAATATATCACTAGAATATACCAAGAGATGCAGCAATTAGGAATCTCCTATTGACCATCGCAATATGATGTTTGTCACGAATCCTCAGACCCTCTAAATTCGTCAAATTGATATATTTGAATTTAATGACGATAAATCAGAGTATACCTTACATCTTCCCAGCATTCATCTATGCTTCTTGGGTACTAGTGATTCCCATGAGCTGAGATGAGCTACGATTTTTGCCAGATCAGCTCAGCATCTCACGAGCTCGTCTCCTTTATCTCATGAGATCGTCTCGCTGCCTCTTGTGTTCGTCTCGCTACTATCATGATCTGGCTTCACAGCGATGGGAAAACGACAAATTAACTCAAGAAAGAATTCCGTGCACGTGCGCGAATGTTAGGGAAATAAACTTTTCTATTTAAACCATTAACGACGAGACGAGCTCAGGAGACAAACGAGATATGCTAATGAGACGAAAGAGACGAGCTCATAAAAGTCACCTCCAGCTCAAATATATGAGATAATATCGGCTTGCAGCTCAGCTCAGCTCGAACTCATGAGATGAGCTAGGGGCTTCAACTCATCTCGAAATATGAGCTAAGCTGAGCTGAGATAGTGAGATAGTGACATGAGATGAATATCACTACTTACGCTTAAGACTCAGCGTAAGTAATTGAAAACTTCTGTCGTAAGAGGATCAAAGAACCCAGGAAAGTACGATCGAGCAGACTCCAAAAACAGCGAATCTTGGGATTATACAGACCACAAAACAGTGCTGACACATGGGTGATGTAGCACAGACCTACACTAGTACATTTAAGCATACCACCGGTTGAAAAAAAAAAGAAACAAATGCCATTACCATGTCTAGGAATTCGCGCTGAAATTTGGCCGATCCATATATAAAGCTATTTTTCTAATCTTAACATGGACCCTCTTCTCTTCATGAAAGCTTCATTATTGTGCATTTTTACTTTATTTCCCTGAGCAACAGAAGCGGCTCCCATCTCTGTCGAAACCCTTAGGCTGACAACCAACAAAACAGTTGTACTGGCGCACTAAGGCAAAACAAAAAAGCAATATATGAAGCTCTTCATTAATGTCATTTTACTTCGACATCGATTGACTTCACAGACGAAATACCAGTATTTTTTGTCAGAATATAATATAAAGACATAGGAAGAGGAGGCTACTGCGAGAGACAACCCTCCCCTTCAACAGGAATCTCATGACCTTTGAGTGGTCGATTGAAGACGTTTTTTTTTCCCAGGCGACAATATGTTCATCTAAAACGAACTTCATTCTATAAAGCAAATGTAGCAAAAGGAGTGGTGTCAGTGTCTCTCTTGCCACAGTTTACTTACTTGGCTTCAAACAGTCCAGGATAAGATGGCATGCTTTGCCAACCAGTGTCCTCTTATTTGGGTGAAGTGCCCAACGTGTCTCACACAAGGTTTTTTTTTCAAGTTGTGAAAAAGTACACGATAGGGGAGAGGGATTTTTTTGTTTACACTCCAGTTTGCATTGCTGAACTGTATGCATACAATGCTGCCATGCTTTTGTCACGCGGATCTGTTGCTGTTAGTGGAGTACTGAACTACATATTTCAGCAATATGGACATATCTTGGCTCAACCACGCAAGATGATGTCAACCTCATTTACTTTTCTTTTCTTTTAGCTTTCCTATAAACGATGATTTAATCGGTTTCGTATTGGGATTGTGCACAAGGCCGTTTATCGGGCGAGATAACCCCCTAAGAGTATTGCAGACAGGGTGGTATTGAAAAAGCTGACAATGCTCTACGCAAAAAGCGACGCACATTCTTCATTTTTTGCAGAATACAACCGAATTCCCTCGGGGGGAGGGAGGGCAATACAGCTACTGTTGCAGCGTTTTGCGCTGAAACACCATGAGAGAAAACGATAACAGCAGATGTGCAGGAATGCAAGAGCATGCAAGCATCGTGTCCGTGGAAATACAGCATAGCTTTGTAGCCATCGCGCTTTTTACTGGGATCATATCCAATTCATCAAATATTGCGGCAGATACTGCTGAGCGTTAGACAGGTCAAGGAAAAACACGATGTTGCATGACACTCCTTTTTGGCTCTTCCATATAAGCCTATGTTCCCTTCCTCTGTCTTGTCTTCTTTCTTGTGGGAAAAAAAGCAGAGTCAACGGGAAGATCAGAACGCATTGAAGGGCTATGCTCCAACGACATCTCTTCCCGTCGATGTTTTGTCTCCCACTTCCTTGCGCTTCAGCACTCAGCCCATCCTTTTCAGGTACATATATAGGGGTTGCTGTTTTTATTCCTATTCCCCTTGTCACATCCTTATTTTTCTACACAGCCCCCGCGTGTGCTCACTCCACACTCATCCCCCCCCCCAGGCTCAGCTTTGTTCCACTCTTACACCCAATTCAGTACAATGCCACCTCGCGCAAATGGAGTGCTCGTCCGTAGGGTCATCTACGCCGTGCTTCTTATTACCTTGGTGGTCACAGCAGTGATGCTCCTCAAACCTTTGTATCCTCAAATCAGTTCCGAGTTTGCACACTACAAGTCCTCATTTGAAACCATTGCGAAAGCAGTAAAAAAACTTAAAGGCTTTATTCGTAGGCCCTCAATGGATTCCTCTGCGCAGAGAGGAACGGCTACAGGGATGAACCAAAACAATGTACCAGATAACAGCGACAGAGAAGAGAGGCAAGGTGGAGCTTCAGGAAATGATAGCGACACCTCTCTTCCTCAGCCAGGCAACACTGTTCCCCGGCGCCAAACAACAACCGGCTCACAAGAGACTCTAGTCGCCAGCCCCAAAAACCATACTGAAGAACTATTGGCCGAAATGGCTGAACGCCTAGCAACATTCACTGCGCAAAATTCCCAGTTCGCTGGCCTCCTAAACAAGAATGAAGTGATTGAGGCTATGTTCGTTAAACATGAAACAACAATCAGCTTGCAACAAATCCAAATCGACAGATTTCAACGCCAGATCGAACTAAAACTTATATTAGCCGCACAAAGCCTAGCAATCGAAAGGCAGCAAGCTCAGGCTGCCAGTTTTCAAGAATGGAAAGAATACGGAGGAACATGCTTGCTAAACAACAAGCAGCAATGGTCGGTCTTCATGCCAGGTGCGAGGGTCTGTGGACCAAGGCTACTGGACACAAACAACATATTGCTAGGATATGCCATGAATTGCGGCGATTAGGAGACTTCTATTGACCATCGCGATGTGTTGTTTACCTCAAAGTCTCTAAAGTCATCACATTGATATATTTGAATCTGACGACGATAAATTCAGTGCACACTAAACCTCCTCTCAATTATTCAATCGCTGTTTTTGAGTACATTCTTGTGCCCGGGCGTGCTTGACCAACTGGGCCAAGACGTTGTGGTACTCTTACAGAAGAGCTGGGCGCGCACGCTGACGTTGAAACATCCTCATTTCTTCGTCTCCTCAATCTTAGCGATCATGCTGGTATTCCACCTTCGTGAATATCTACGGTTTCGTCGCTTTTCACACTTGAAATTAACTTGATGGTTAGAAATACCCAAATATTCTTGTGCGAGGTAAACTGATTTACCTCTTAGAGGAGACATGACAATATTAGAATCAGCTTTGCTAATCCAGTGTTCAGGTGACAACGGCTTTGACATGCACCGGCTCACTCTAGACATGATAAAATATCGCTGCGTGCGTAGCGTGCCTTGCTTCTTGGTTTGAGCCATATCAAAATTCAAAAACATGTAATGCTATTACCTGTATTATCTGTAACTGTACATTCCCAGAGAGACAGAAAAAGAATGTGGCCGACATGGGTGACGTCTTCCATATCGGACTGAGGGCAGTTGTGGGTGCAGGCATTATCAGCAATGACAACGCCGAATGGAGGGAATAGGCAACCGATCAGAGGAGTGGAGGAGCTGCCTTCATATTTGAAGTATGAGATTACGGAGTCCTACTTAACAACTACATTCGAAGATGTGTACAATACCTATTCCTTCCTATTGCTGAAACGTGAATAACAATGAAAACGTCGAGAAATGGAGCCTAATAACACTAGTAGGCGGATCAGATGTGAAGGTAGCACCGACAAGATAAACAGCTGCCTTGCGGGAGTGATAATCTCATTATTGTATATTTTTACTCTGCTCTCCTTAGCGACAGAAACGACCTCCATCTCTATCGAAGTCCATCGGTAAATAGTCGACAAGAACAACCGTATATATGCACAAAAAAGCGGAACAAAATGCAAAAGATGTTGAGACTCGCCACCAATGTCACTTTGTTTCGACATCGATAACGTCAATTGACTTCACAGACACAACCCCCAGCGTTTTCTTGTCACTATACAATATGTATTTTAGGAAAAATTGTTACGAGAGATAATCTTCACCTTCAACAAGAGTCTCAAGACCTTTGAGTGGTCCATTGAAAAACGTTTTCTCATGTATCAAGGTGTTCATGTGGAACGAATTTCACTCTCCAATTTTCTAATAGCTAAAGGTAACATCAGGAGTAACGCCAGTGCCTCTTCTTCCAAAACAAACTTGGCTTCAAATACACTATGATGTGATAACATGCTAGGCGCGCACCTTCTTTCAACGCTCAATATAATACCTCCTTTGCTGATGTAAACCTCCACATATTCAACTAAGAGCCTTTATTCTGGTTGTGAAAGGCTCATTGCGGGAGATCTTATTTACACTAGAAATTACGTGCTACAGTGGTGTTGGGTTCCTTTTGCGCAATCTAGTCGCTGTCGGTGGAGAGCCGGTCTAAAACTTCAACAGACTGGACAAATCTTGGTTCAACCACACAAATCGATGCCACTCTCATTTATATCTCTTTCTCCCTACACAAGTTAACTCACCCATATAACTTAGACTCTTGCTAAGATAATGTTAAAGGGAGAGTTCTGACAGACGTTTGAGAGAGAAAGCAGGACTATTTAGCGAGATAGACCCTCCTCACGAGTGTCGTAGATGTGATGACGCAGAAAAGATGGCAATGTTCTATGCAAAAAGCAACGCACATTCCTCTTTTTTGTAGAATACAACGGGTTTCGTAGGGAGGACAGTGCCAATTACTGCTATTGCTCGAATATTTTGAGTTGCGAAACAGTGAAAGAAAATGAGAGAAATGGACCTATAAGGCATGATAGCATGCGAGCTCTGGAAATTGTGGAAACACATGAAAGTATCGTCTTCACTTTTTTGATCATGTACATACAATCAAAAATTATGCTAGATGCAAAGCATTGACTAGTAAAGAAAGTCTCACCACGAGCCACGGCATTAGGTGATAGGTTTGGAGGTGTCTTTGATGCTTCTAAGAAGTTCCTATTCTCCCGCCCTGTCTTGATAAAGGAAGTAGACGCAGAAAAGCCGTTCATTTTAACTAGAAAAACATCATGACCTGCGTGTTGGGTCAGAGGTATTGCCATAACGCTGTACTGTCACAAAGTCTCATCAGTTTTTCTTCAGTCAGTTTCTTTGGCTTCCGTACACCCCTTATTCAAGATCCTCATCCTTTTCGCATTAACTTCACCCACGTCGTGTTCGACTTTGGCATTGAATATGTATAAATGGCCGCTTCTTAATCCCCTTCCCACATTTTTATCGTCTCTTACTTAACTCTCATTGCTTCTCAACCTCGCAGCTATCTCACTAGACTCGCTTTCTCCACTCCATACTTCATTAAGTACAATGGCCCAAATTCACTCAGTCCCGTTGAACCCCGAAGGCGGCAAAGATTTGAATAATAACGGCACAAAAGAAAAGAGCCTGGGAGATAACAGAAAAACCAAAATCATAGCTTCTGGCGTGTTGACCTTCATATGCGGTGCCATCTGTTTGTTTTATCCTGCTAATGCTACCTACGCTACCCTAATTAAAGTGCTGAGTGGCTCTGGGGCAGTAGCTAGTGGTGTTACTTGTCGATATTATTATTTTTCCGTCCCCGATGAGCCTTCGGCTTCGAGTGTGATCAGCAGTCTGGACTACGACAAAATACTGCAAGACAGCATCAGAGAGCAGAAGCATGGAAACGTTGCAGAAAATGATACCGAGAAATCATATTCTCATAGAGACAACGATGTTTCCCAACACCATGCCAAACACCAGGCACAAGACACCCAACTCCAAACCCAGAATAGAGAGCTACAGATCAAGGTTACTACATACGAGAAAACAATCAGTTCACAGCAAACTGACATCACAGACCTCCAAAACCGAATTGAAGAACTACAGGCCATGGTTACTTCATACGAAAAAACTATCAGTTCGCAACAGACTGACATTGCCAACCTCCAAAACCGGAATGAAGATCTACAGGCCAAGGTTACTTCATACGAAACAACAATCAGCTTGCAAAACACAGAAATCGCCAACCTCAATGCCAAGATTGCTACATGCGAAGAAAAAGCCAGATCACAGCAAACTGAAATCGCCACACTACAAGCTCAGAATGTAGAACTGCAGACCAAGATGCATGAACTCGAAAAACGTTTTATGGAAGCGATCCACGAGATGAAGCGATCAAGAGACTTGTACTGACAACCTCAAATCCAATATCAAGACATAAAAATTGTCCACTCGCTAGAATCTACTATATTTTCAGAATGTATATCTGAGCTTGAAGCCAATAAACTTTACGTCAAATGTCCCCCTCCCAATGCTTAATCCTTTTGGTACATTTTTATTTAAGGATTACCACTCATATTTGATGAGCTGGGCCAGGGTGCCTTGGCTACTTGGAAATGATCTTGGAAACCTGTCAATGTTGACAGTCACATTGGAAGGGTGGCTGTTTCAGTTCCCATGAATGCCTGCATATCGCTGTCTCTTTTTATTCATTCTCCTCTATCTAATGCCAGTATTACCAGATCTAGAGCCATCACATTCCATCCTACTTAAAGTAGAGTTCCGTGTAGGGCAGCCTGGCTCAACATGCCGTGCTGTCAAAGATATTAAGGCCGTCTATCCAACCCCACCTCAAGTTAGCTTTCAGTTATCACCAAATGAAGATACCTTATGTATCGTCAGAGAGCGCGTCCGGAAGTTGCAACAGGCCATTAAACCCCCACTCTCAAAGAAACGCTATGTTTGGTCAGGGGATATTTACATTAAACCTTTCCGATGGGCAGGACAGCGTAGAAACGAGTTGCTTGACGACGACAACCTCAGATACAAGGTTTTGACGGCATGGAGAAGTGAGGTGAGTAGTTCGACAGCCGCTAGTACCGAGCCGAACCAGTGCCCGGTCACATTGTTCGTTTATCTTCAGGATGAAAAGGCTAAAAATGCTGGCGGCAAAGTTTCTCGAGGAATCAGTAATCAGGCGAATGCGAGCTCCTTTGCATGGGCAGGTGGATCTAATCGTCAGTCTCAACAACCATTGCCAGCCGCAATTTGTCGTTCCATGGAGATACTCCGTGATTCCGAGCCTTTAGCTACGGCTACTATGGCTCGTGGGGTTGCTCGGCAAGGTCCTACAACAGTATGTGCAGGCGATAGTGTCCTAGAAATTCCCTATGGCTCAACACTCCTACAAACCGATAGCATAGATCGTCAACATGCTGATATTCGGTCAGTTGAGCATATCAGTAGACGCAACCTCCCAGAGTTGATTGAGCTACCCATTACTCTCAGGATTCCTGTGGATGTTTTGAGGAGAGGCCTTGGTCTACCGGATATTAGTCTCCGATCGGCTTTCGACGAGCGACTAAATTGCGATTCAAACCCGCCTCCACCGTCGCAGCTATATGAGCATGATATCAACCCATCCTCACGTGGACAAAATTTTCCCACTGTGGACGTTCTTGAAAGGAATGGTGGCAGGCAACAAAGGGCCATGAGAGCAGTAGCCCGCGATTCAAACCAGCCAGGACACAAGTCCCGCAGGCTACCCATAGCTGAGCAAAACTCAAGCGAACCTCTAAAGAAGAGGCGGCTACACAGTGGGAGGAGATAGACCGCAATTTTTTTTATTTCACCTGGCAACATCTTTTCATATTGGGAGCATATGAAACATGGCTCATAATCACAGTGCTTATAGGTGTAAAGTAAAGTGAAATGAATTTATTTGCACAAGACAGAAATGCTGTATCTATCGCCTCTTCAGGACGATGGGCAAACATCAGATTGATATCGCGTTGGCTCCATGCCTCATAATGGACTTTATTTGTGAAGGTGTATTCTGTGATAGCTCAATCGACAGATTCTTGCGGGTCAAAGACAGTGAAAACAGACACTCTTATGAGTTGAGTGAAAGGCAAGTTGACGACCACTGGGGATTCGATGGCAGACTATGCAAAGTTGCGTACCACAGATCAACTATCCATGCTTGTCTCATCATCATAAACCAGCATACTAGAGGCAGTATAGCTTGAGTCGTAAAGTGATCACCGAAGGTAGACAAGAAAGAATATTTCAGGAAACTGTTGTCAAAACAGTCGTCCTTCCCAAAGTAATGATAGTTTTGTATAAATTCAAAACACTTTGCAGAAGTTTGCAATCATAATGAGCTTTAGTCTGCTCAACATGCAGTTTCACAATAATTCCGACGCAAAATGGCATTGCGTATCCCGCTTTTTCTTGTTGTATCGGATGAGAAGTAATAAAGAGTTGGAAAAGAAACGTCGTATATATATATATATTCCTTCCAGAGTTCAGATTTCTTACACATGTCAAGAATGCCATAGAATTGCACAATACCGCTCTCTGTCCTCTCCAATGAGCCCGAAAACACGTTGTTCCAAAGATTCAATTGACATGCTGTTGGATCGGTGTTAATTCCTGAATATCATTTCGGACGACTGTTACATTGAAGTGGGTAACAAGCAGACTACTGTGTCTTAATTTGAGCGTTTCTATGAATCTTAGGCTCGACTGTGTAGACAGTATCCAACAACATCTGGAGCACTGCATCGCGATTCTTGGCGAACTGTGCCTCAATCTCGACACGCTTCTGCTCTGTCTCGACCTGAACGCGGTGCGCGGTCTCATCTGATGATCCAGCATGCTATTTCAGATGAAAAAAATGGGGTGTTAAAAGAAACGTGGAAAATGGTTAGTTGATTATGTTGCACGTTCCAGAATATATTCTTTTTCTCCTGACTCGCCGAGGTGCCTATTTATTTGTTTCCCATGAACCATGCTGTTCGGTATATGTACCTGTTGCTCAAAATCCTTAAAAGCTTGGTTCTTTGCAGCCTTCAACTCTTCAATCTCCTTGGCTGCCTCAGCGCGAGCATCCTTAAGTCGCTGAACACGGTCTAAACGATTTTTTTCGGTATAGGGTCATAAGAGTGAGTAACGAGGGGTTAGTATGACCATGTGCCTTAGAGCAACCACGGGAACAGTGAAAACCGCTTCATTGCCCCCCCCCTTTGTGACGTGCTCTCTTTTCGTCTTCGTCCACAGAGTGCCCCTGGTATAAGCAAAACCACAGAGTTCTGATGAATGAGTCTCTACATGTCCACACATACATTGGCGAGCTTTTTGAACAATCTTTGAGGCATCCTTCTCAGCCTCGAGAAGGGTCTGAATTCCTTGGGAGTTTGATGCGGCCTATATTCAAAAAGGTACGCGCACCAGAGTATTTCACGCGTGTCGACAAAGAGTTGCAAGGGGCAACAAGAATATGTAAGAGAGAAAAGACGACGGTAGTAGTTAGCAGAAGGTGACGGAAAACGGTACGGCGGTTTGATAGATACGAAAAGTGCATTGTGAGGGAACCAAGCCAAGGAGCTCCATGGGTCATTACCATGACTGAAGTGGAGGAGTGGAGAGTGATGCATTCCATGTAAGACCCCTAAGGAGGTCTTTGTACAGGGAAAAAATTCAACGTCACTCGATAAGGGGAAGGGGGGGGGGAAAGTTGGGCAGTATTTACGATGCACATCTACCGATGGTTGCCACCAACAAGCGATGTCCTCGGATTAGACCCGATGCCTTGACGATGTAGTCTTTACCACCCAGGAAACATGATAGCAATGGCATCACCCAGAAAACGTGTAGCCAACTCACTGCAGTTCAGAGAATATGCAGTAAAATGTAGAGGAATATCGTAGACAGTACAGTACGTCCTCCTGAATATCCTACGTTGTGAGCACCTTTGCTTGAAATCACCACCGTTTTTCATTCCTAAGACCCTCTGCCAACAACTAAATGCATGGCTGGCAATAAAAGTATATCCTGATATATGCTTTCGGTAGCCTGCTACAATGCTAAATAACAATAAGGATGGCAACCAATCTTTAGTATCGACCTGAGAGTGGCACTCACAGAATTCAAGAGAGCAACAGTCAAGATTACTGAGTAGTAAGGAGGTGAGTGAGAGAGAGAAAGCATTTATATTCTTGTGAAAATACGATTATTGATAGGCGAGTCGCGGTGAACAATGCAAATAGATATAAATGGTTTCTACTATATAGCCGTAACTTGGATCCCAAACCTCGACTAGGAAACAAATTTTTCTACATAGTATCCTTTCTTTCTTCTTCCTGTCTTCCCAGTACTCTTTTTCCAGCTACCCAGAAATAGAATTAGAGGATGAGTTTAACAGGTTGTGGTCGCCGTGTATTACAAACACCGTCCTCGAGGTGGGACAACAACTAACGCGGCAAAATAAAAAAAGTTAAATGAGTCGAACAGAAAAGGTCCCTGCCCTCAACATGGACTTGAATGAAGATAAAGGAAGGGGGATACTCTACAACCCTACTGTCGACTACTCAATCTCATGTTTCTCACATGAAGGCAAAAAGGTGGCCAAAAGCAAGTAGCCCAAGAAGGAAGCTTTATACCTTTCGTATATTCAATAAGCACACAATCGCCTCCACCATCCTCACGAGCCGCCTTTAATGGCCTTACAGTTCGGGAGATCTTTCGGGTGTGGCGCAGTTTGTTGGCGCTCGTCTGTTTTAGTTACACTGGTACTAGATACGAGTGCCCTCATGGCTACCTTTCTACCCCGATCTCCATGCACGATGGCATAAGGTTGGGTGTTCTTGTTCTTAATCTAACAAAATCTGAGGTCGAAAAACACAGAATTTCCGCCAGAAACGGAGAGGGAAACCAGTGGTCGTACAGTTGTCTTCACGCCTTTTTCTGTACATTCTTGCGAAAGACACTATGGCATACCACAACATTCATTTGTCTACTCGTGTACAAACTAGGATGGCTGCCAACGGCAGAGAAGAGGCCCAGGCGCACAAACCTATCTATGAATTTTCCAGTGTAGACGGTGTTCAGCAGGTTGTAGATGTACAGGTTCCGAGTGAGGAGACGAAAGATGGAAAAAAAAAGAGTACATCGTTATATTTCTGCTCTCAAAGAGTGATGCAGGGTACTGTTATAGTGGTTCACTTGTCCGAAAGATAGAGTTGTTGGACAAAGTCGTCTCATTTTGTTTATTCGCCATAGACGAGGAGCGAGAGACTTTTGGTATGGATAGATGCCTCCTTCTACTTTCGTTATTCAGTGATAGTAATTTCATATTGAATATCCACGGACCAGCCAGGTAAGCTTGCAGAAGAATAGAAATGACATCCAATCGAGTCTCCGGATGGGGGATAAGGAAAAAAAATATGAACACAGCCCATGCAAGTAGGGCCTCGTCCCCCTGAATGGTCGAGCCTCCTCATGGAAACCTTTCTCTTTTGAGTGTATGTATTTTGTTTGTTTTTTTTTTGCTCTACGTGCATGCAGCACTTTCCTAATATCGCTCTCCCCCTTCTCTCTATTGCTCTTTTGTTTGCTGTCTTTTTTCCTTTCACTTCTCCTCCATTTAAATTCATTGCCATTCCTCTCTTCATCCACTGTCCATCCTCTTTTCTACATTCATCAAGAAGCTCCCAAAGTTACGGGTCTTCCAACCTAACACAGCACGCGTTTTTTGATTTCCTAAAGCGGACGTTGGGTGTGGTCCAACGGTTCCTGTTTCATAAAAAACAAAATCACCGTGCCCCCTCTCCTTATAATGTCACTATTCAAAAAGAGCAGAGATAACAGTGGTCGAGGAGGGTCGACTGTTCAACTACAGGCCCTTGCGCACCCAGAAGAGGAAGAAGACCGCAGTCCTCATGGACCATCCTGGTCAACAAACTCATACAAGCCTGTCAATCTGGCTGATCTGGACAGCGATGGAGCAGGCACAGGTGACAACAGCGTGAGCATGCCTACCATCGAACAGGGCCTTTCGACCATTCTCGGGCTCCGAAGCATGAAGGATAAAACAGATTCGAACTTGACTAACAAGACTCGTAAGTTTTGCTGCTCTTGAGTGGCAGTGCAACAATTTAAAAACAGTATGGAGGGAAAACGCTGACCCTTATTTTGCTCTCTTCCATTTTTGCTATAATTTTCAAATACAACCTTGTTATGGGTATACCGCCGTTACCCAACAGCCCAGCGCCGATACTTCTTTGATCAGTTCAGCCATACCACGCGTGCCAAAGTGTTTACAGCCAAAGCCCAAGAACGCTCAAGACATTACGTTCCTGAAGAAACGGAAGTTCTATCACTTCCTCATAACACTCTAGCCTTTCGCCTGGATGCTGAGTTTGAGTATTGTCCCCGTGGTTACTATGACATTGTCTGGAAAGTCCAACCCACCGACGAGTTTCGATCTCCAAACGGATTTCACTTTACTGTGAACGTTCTCTATGATGTA
>JAAAIY010000007.1:52447-124612 GCA_016098105.1 Actinomortierella wolfii
TTTTACTTTGATTCTTCATCCATTTGCAACCTGCATAATCCCAACTGTATTGTCTAACACTCAATGCCGATTCTATAGGACGAGCCTGATGTGAGTGGTAGCATGGAAATAAGCCTGGGACAAAACACGCTTCAAGGCTTGAGTAAGTTTTTGTAACATAATCTCGATTTTAGCCATTGCAAACAAGCACCCCCCTCAGACACAAACCACTTACACTTTACAAAACTCTTCTTTCTCCTTCAGAAAAGGGCACATGGCACTATCTCATTCTAGAGGAGCGATTGGTGATCCATCCACATGCCAAGAAGGCTCGAGCATGGATCTCCTTAT
Organism: Actinomortierella wolfii; assembly: GCA_016098105.1. Taxonomy (NCBI): domain Eukaryota; kingdom Fungi; phylum Mortierellomycota; class Mortierellomycetes; order Mortierellales; family Mortierellaceae; genus Actinomortierella; species Actinomortierella wolfii. The sequence goes on from JAAAIY010000007.1 coordinate 52,778, forward strand.
CCAACAACGAGAATGAGCTTGGTCAACACTATGCGGGTCTGCAAGTTGAGCACATTGAACTCCGACCAGCTGGTACCAAAGTTCACACCCCAGGTATGCATTTTTGTCTTTTTCCTTTCCTACTTTCCTGCACACTAACCCCATGTTCCTTTAATAGGACATCTCGAGCATTATGTTTTAATAATTAATATTCTTTGTCCCATCCATGGCTGTAGGTGTATTGAATGTCGTGGTTAGAGATGGACTTCGAACTGCCAGCGTGGTCGAAACGTCTGTCGCAACTGATGGCACCGAGCATATCTCGCGCTTAGCATTCTCCCAGGACAGTGAATATCTTGCAGCGCTGACGCTTTTGGAGAACGAGGCCCGCGTCCAAGTTTGGAGCTTGGTAGAGCTCAAGAATGTTCGGGGATACAAGGCCGATGTGTCTAGGATGGGCGCTGTGGCACATATCTACCATCCAGGCATCCAGGACCTTGCCATTGGACTCGCCATCTCCGCCAATGGCGAACAAATTGCTCTTTTTCAGGAACCTCGTATAGGAGAGTGGCAGGACGGCTCAGAGATTCCGACAGCCACATTCCCATTCACCCTCTTTCTTAATCCTTTGGTTCAGCAGGAGAGTGCTATCGTCGATATAGACTCCACCAAGCCAGCGTCCGAAAAAAAGCGGTCAGGATCCGATGGCTCGCTCGGTTCAAAGCCGTCACCTGAAAAGACTCCTACGTCTGGTCCAATGGATCTGGTCCCTTTCAGAATCGAATCAACTCATCTTAACAACGTTGTTGGATTCTGTGCGTTCTTGGGTAAATCCAAGGAGAATGATGAGCAGCACAACAATGGCGGTGATAGCGGCTCAGAGGACTCAAGCAAGAACAAGTCACACCACACTCCAAAGTTTATTGCCTGCAATGGCTATTACATTGACGTTTTCAGCATCAAGGGCACATATTGGAAACACAGGCAGACCATTACTATTGCTGATCTCTCACCAACGCTCTCCCGACGCATCACTTGCAAAATGATGATTGACTCGATGAGCCCTACCATGTTTATGTGGCTCGAGGACGGAGGTCTCAACTGCTCAACTTGGAACCTGTGGACGGGCGCCAACGTCAGTCATATCCACAGTTTGGAGAATGCTAGCTTTAAGGGTCCAACATTCCGTGGACACAACAAGATGGCCATCTCACCACACGAATCCATCGTAGCACTGGCAAGCGTTGATGGTGCTTTGACGACATATTTTGTCAAGTCTGGAATGGCAATTGACGATCGCAAGTTTCCCGGATACAAGATTGAATATGTTGGCTTCCATTCGCAGGATGATCAGCTGATGGTTGTTCTTCGCGATACAGGTACCCGTCAGCTCTCGGCGCGAATCTTGGACTCCCTACAGCTACGCTCGGAGGTTGATGCATATCCAGTGCCTATCCCCACCATTGGATCTACAATTGCTTGCTTTATGTGGCGACGAGGATACTTTGGACGTGGAATAGTATGTAGTACCGTCGGAACAAGGCTGCGTTTCCATTGGACACAAGCGCCAAATATAATGAAAATCGATAAGCGCCACGAGGATGTCGTTCGGGCGGAGCCAACCGAGACTGAGTTTGAGGCAGTTTTTGACGAAAACATCAGCTACCGACTTAACACCACGCCGATTCGCATTTCGTCGCCCGAGGGCGATGGCAAGTCGTACTGGCTTCAGCGCGTGGAACTGCTCGAGATATCCATCGAGACCCAGGTGCCGAGACTCGTATTCGCTTTTGCTCCCGAGCCGTGGACGAGATGGGCAACGCTCGACTACACAAATCCAGAAGGATTGATCAGCGCCTACTTTATGCCTTGCGGTACTCGATTTGTCGTTGTTGGAACACAGACGGTCCAAATCTGGAACTTGCCACGTCAAGACGAGCCCCGCGTGACGCTGCAGTTTATCTTCAGTAAACCAGTCGAGGGCCCAGAGAATATCGTGAATCCCAAGTATGTTGGTGGATACTACGAGAACATTGAAACGGCAACGTTTTACCAGGACATCCGCAATCGTACAGCTCTGATGGAGTTGACAACAACTTCCAATTACAAGCTGAAGAAGATTCCAATTCCGGGCCCTCTTGGTGCTGGTGCCCGACTCTCCATTGTCCACGCTTTCCGCAGTTCTCACTTGTTAGCGGCCATGTACATGTTCTCCACCCGGGATTATCAGGCAATCGCCAACCAGATCTACTACCCATTTACTTTCGAAGAACATGCCGATAGCATTGCAAGATTTGTGAAGAGTCACATCAACCGCATGATCACACTCAACAACCTCTATCCATGGGAATTTATATCATCAAAAGAAGAGAGCAAAGTGGACCCTACTCGCAAGAAGACAGACATCACCTCTATATTGCCTCTTCTTTTGGAACAACGCCATTTACGTGCAACAAATGCGAGCTTCATCGTGAGCCTCCTCTCAACATCGAATGGAGAGTGGATTCCCCGAGACCACAAGCATCTGAATCCAATCGCACGGGCTATCACTTTACGAGACAGGGTGCTTCTGCAGGCATTGCTGGATTACTGTGTCGCCAATGCCAAAAAATACCATCCTTCCTACATGATGCCTGCCGTACAGTGTGTCGAAGAGTTGGCAGAGCGTTATCCAGATATGTTGGCTGAGTTGTTCCGCAGGTCGTCTTATATACCTGCCCGTAACTATTCCTATGTTGCCACGCACTCTATCATGGCCAACCCAGATTTTCGTTTGCGCTTCTGGAAGGACAAGTCTCAGGAATATACTGAATATGCAAAGCCAGTGTTCCATCTTCGATCGCAGCTCCCCACACGAGGCAAAAACTCTTGGTTTAGTATCATGAATATTGAATCGAGCTACACAGATAAGCGTCAGCACACCTTCCCCGCAAGTGACAAGGCCGTACAGCGTCTTCGAGAGGAACGTGTCGCCGCTGGTGAATACAATCACAAGATTTATGTTGCTCCTTTCCCAAAGTTCTCAACGTATGGCCCCTACATACCCTGGTACAAGGGCGAGATTCCAGAATCGCCCTTTTCTCGTATTGCCGGCCAAAACTTTTTCGAAAGCCCGGCCATGACAGCAGTGCTCGAGTTCAAATGGTACAAGTTTGCCTTTAAGACCTGGGCCGTAAAGCTCATGTACCTCTTGATATACTACGGCATCTTCTTAATTCTTACCGGCTTCCAGATCAAGAACTATGTCACACTGGATTATAATCAAAAGCCCGAAGATCCTTTGAACATGGAGCAAATAGAGGCGCGGTACATGAGATCAACAGAATGGAGCGTCCTTATCAAAATTGACATTTCACTCGGCTGCTTTATGCTTTTTTATGAGTTTACTGAATTTTTAGTTACTGGTTGGCAGTATTTCAGGTAAGTTGAGATCCAGTATTTGGAAGTATGAGAAGTGACTATTTGAAGGACATTTTTGTTTTTTTTTCTTTCAAGCAATGTAGCTAACATTTTTTTTGTTTGTTTGATGGTGGCTCACTTGAAAATATAGCTCGCCATATAACTATATCGATGTCATTTCAGAAGCCTTGCCTTTGATCAGTTGCATCAAACTACTAAGTCAAAACAAGGAGATCGTCAATCTCAGTGACCCTGAATATCAAGGACCTGACCATATCTGGTGGATGAGTTTCTCTATTCTGGCCATCTACATGCATATTGTATGCAAAAAGAACAGGTCTTATATTGAAAAATACGTTAATGTCTTTACCTTTCTTGGATACTTACCAAAAATATGGTTTTCCATTTTTTCACCACCACTAAATAGATGTTTGAGTTACGTGTTATTAAGCAACTCGGCATTGTCGTCAACACCATTATTAAGATCACTGTGAAGACAGCATGGTTCCTTGTGGTCATGGCACTCTTTCTCGTTGGTTTCACGCATGCATTGTTACATCTGTTACATACAAGGGCTGCCGAAAATGATGGAGCAGGTAATCTTACGCGTGCAGACTCCACCGAGTTTCCGACGAACCCTCTGTTGGCTTTGTCAGCCACCTACTTCTTCTTGGTAAGCAAGGAACTTTATTTTTGTTCCATTTTTCAAAAAAAAGGGCGTTGCACGAAAATGAAGGTGTACTCGATACTGACAACTTGGTTCTCTTCCTGTTCATGCTGTTACTTTGGTTAGGGAGGACGTTGGGACCCTCTCGATAAAAATTTCGACGGCGTAAGCGGCAGTTTCCACATTATGATGTTCTTCTTCTTCTTCTTCACGGCCATTGTTCTTCTGAACCTGCTCATTGCTCTTATGAACGATGCTTACAATGACGCACAACAAGAAGGCGAACAAGCATGGTTGAAGCAATGGTCTGAGATCATTGCCAATATTGAGCGAGTCAACTTAAGCCCTTCGGAAATGCACAACAGCAATCTCTTCCCAGACTATGTGTATTATGGCGCATCTGAAGAGGAAGCAGAGGCATACGAGTCTCAGTTCTTGATCACGAACAAGAGCAACCTCTCCATCGAGAACCAGTTCGTGGTGGACCAAATCGCAGCACAACAAAAGGCGGCACAAGCAACCCATCGATCGATTCAACGCGATGTGTCCAACCTACACCATAACTTCGAGAGGCTCCGTCGGACTCAAGAAAGTGTCCAGAAGAACATGCTTACGATCACGGCACTGGTTGGCCATTGCTACAGGATCTTGGATAAGTCGCCACAGGAACGCCCAGCGGAGGAGATCACCGATAGCAAGGAAGAATCAGAGGACGAGGAACTTGAAGAAGGCCATGAAGAAACAGGAGCTGCTGACGATGACGAGAGGAACGATGATGCAGACGAGGATATTGGGCTCGTTTATGAAGATGATGAGCAAAATCAACCATCTGACCAAGAGTCGGAGAACAAAAATGCCGATGACGACCTCACGGAGCCACAGAAGGAGCAAGATGAAATCGATCCTATGCCATTGCTTAAACGGCGGGCTAGGATGGCGGAAGGTGACAGGAAACAATCAAGAACAGACGCCAATGAAGATGATCGAAAGCAGCCGTATCCTTCTGCACCCTCTGCTCCATATTCCTATCCAGTTCCAAGCCATCCTCCGATGCCACCTCCATCCAGGATGCCTGTCCCTCCGATCTCCAGTGACCCACCTCCGATGCCACCAATGCAAGGTACATCACCCATCACAACCTCTCCTACCGAGCTGGAGCAGGTTTCTTCGCCCACACCTACTACGGTACCAACACCCACTCCCGCCCCTGCAGGTCGTCGACTCAAAGCGTCACCTGCTGCCACGATGCCTGCTCCTGGAGGATCTACTTCATCGCAAGTTCCTCCTCCAACCAGTCAACCAGTGAGAATCGCACCCACTCACTCTGCTACTGGTCCTGGCAGAGTTGCCCACTCGCCTGCTAGTAACGACACAGTTTCGTTACCTCAGGGCACAAGTCACGTTGCCATAGACTATGGTCAGCTCCCAGAACCGTCCATGTCGACGCCAGTTATCGCTGGCAGTGGCGGTGCTGGTTATCCAATGTACCTTCCTCACCAGCCACAACACCCACGGGCTCCTTGGAAGCAATCGACGAACCCAGCTGCAATGCAAGCTCAGATCGAAAGCTCGTATATGCGACGAAAGAAGCGCAAGGGTGCTGCCAAGGCAGGCGCGGGTGGTGTAATGACTGATGCTTCTAGCGCAGCTGAGGACGATGCCGCTTCAATGCGGTCTCTGCCATCGCAGCACCCACTCGCATCTTCATCATCGTTTGCTTCAGGTTCACAGTTAACCAAGCGCAATCGCCAACCGCCTATGGCTGGAATGTCGTCATCTACGCCCACGTCAAGGTCGCGTCCTATTGACTACAGCGATTTGTTGATACGCACACATAGCGACACAATCGCACAAGGTGACATATCACACACCGGCACTACTTTCCAACGTACAGGTTCTCTGACATTGCTCTCGGAGGATGTCGGCAATGAAGCTGAACAACACCGCATTGAATACCTTGATATGGGGGATGAAAATGCCAATATATAATCTAGTCATCTCAGACAAACAATACACGCAATAATTTCATTTTTTAAAGATATGCACTGGAGTAGACATGCTTGAGGCTTTCATGGCAAAAGAAGAATGGTTCCATGCCAAATGGTTTCGGTCTCCCCACCAGCGCGTTTGCATCACTTGTTCTCAAACAAACATATACATGAAAAAGAAGGGGGAAGGAGAAAGGAGAGGTAAAATGCTCTTCTCCTTTGTCCCTCCTTTTTTTTATCCAAATGCACTGTATGTCGTGTCGTGGTTGGAATGAAAAAAAAAACAAAAAGAATAAATGATGAGGAGAAGCAAAAGAGAACGGAAAAAGAATAGCACGCGCCGAATAGGTCCCTCCTTTAGGGATACCCATGGGGTAGGCACGGCGCCCCATCGGTTCAGTAGATACTGCAATATTGTCGATGCCTCGTAACGTAGCTCTCACTACCCTCCCTTCCTCTCTCCTTCTTCTCCCCCTTCTCCTTCCATCTCCGTCTCTCCTCACATTTATCCCCTACTCATCGTTGGTCCCCCTCTCCCTCCTCTCTTAGAGGGTTACCAGTGTGATTGTTCTTGCTGGCATGCCTGTACTGAAAAGTCTATGACAGCAAGTTAGTATGAGGCATTGGTGGAGTGGCGCTCTGGGTGTGGGGAGAATACCTTATTCCCCTCTCTTAGTCTTCTTTCTGTCTCTTTATTCCTTGTTTTTTTTTCTTTGTTTCCACCTGTTGATCCTCTTTCATCGCCTCAGTCCTCCTACCTTGCCTTACGACGCGTCTTCTTGAATACATCTAACAAGCTATCTGTCCCTTTAATCCATCCTTCGCTATCTTCCCCTAACACTCTTCTCTATTTCCCACCACGAGCCGTCTAATTCGACTTCCTGTGTACAACTCTCAGCTTTCCATACCTGTCTTCAGCGGTTGTTGTCGCCGTAGGGGAAAATTTTCACTCGTCGTTCATCCGAACTTTCCTTCAGTTCAGGGTCTTGTATGTCGCCATGTTCTCTTTTCGTCTGTCTCTCTCGTTCTCTCTCTTATCCCATCTTGCCCTCTGGAGACAAAAGGGCTACATGAATTCTCTATTTTGTGAGCGACACCTTGCATTCCCTCCATTTGCCAACCAAATTTCAAGTGCGGTTGTTCGTGGCGTCTCCTTTTTTTTGTCCAATTTCAGGGCCATGGCCAGGCCATGCTGGAACACAACACAGTCATTTTGTGCAACCTAACTATTCAACCAACCAATTCTTGCATTCATGTATGCGGATGAGAAGGCATATAACAGCAAGGAAAAAAAAACGTTTATTCCGAAATTATTTTCAACATGGGCGAAGTAGGATTGACAGGGAAGGCATCGAGTTAAAAAAATTGGTATTCCCTGCCTGGATCCTTCGGGGATGCCGATCCATCCGATTTTAGGAAACGCTTTGAGAGCATCATCTTTTTTTTTTTTTTTTTTTGCTGTGGACCATGTCTGACCTGACAAACAGTCTGCTTCATGAGAACCCCAACCAGAATACACTTGTCTTTTTACGACCTCGATACGCTAAAGAATGTCTGGCGCACAAATGAGTGTAACCATTTGCTTTCTGTCTCTCTCTTTTTTTTTTCTTTCCTTTTGTGCCCTATTCTCTCTCAATTTGCAAATACACACCCATATACACGTACACATTCGTTCCTCCACGTTTGTCCTCACCATTCTCGGGGTTTTGGTCAACCGACCATCGGCATATACCCTCCTGGATATCATCTTTCAAACAATCCATCCCTTTCTTCCTACAGTAAAGACCGTTTGTTGGTTCTTGGATATCCTATCTTCCCCCCTTTTTTTTACCAGGTGCAATATCCACCCTATTTACATTGCAGACAATGAGCGTACGGTGTTTTGCAATACGAACAGGCAAAAAAAAAGACAGATCCCTAACCTGATTGCTATTTGTCTCTGACTCTTTTCTTTTTTATTTCAGTACTTTATTGGGTTGCTCTGCTAAAAACAGCATCGCCACTACCTTGGATTCCTTTGCCTTGATCTTCAGTGGCCATCAAACCGTCAGTGGTGCAATACCTCTGCAATCATCACGTTCTCCATGGCCGACTATACATCTGCCGATCTGACCCACCTGGGATCCACATCAGATGATGCTATTGTGCACACCATTTCATCGCGATGGAAGCATAAACTGCCATACACAAGGATCAACGCCACCTCACTGGTTGCAGTAAACCCACACGAGTCTCTTGCCGATCTGGACGACTCCCATGCAGAACTTTACGCAGATGCTTGTTATCGCGATATCTCTGGCAAGACAGGTGGTATTGGTGAAGGCGAAGGCTCAGCAGACAACAAGAATGAGCCACATACGCATCAACGGAGATCGTCTCAGCAGTTAAATAGCTGGAAAGGCGGTAAATCTCTGAAGGCATCACACCAGCGATACGGCAGTAGTACCAGCATCTACTCGGCCCCTTCGTTGCCTCCACATCCCTTTGAGCTGGCAGGAAAAGTTTACTACCACCTCCGACGAACAGGCCAGGATCAGACTGTCATCTTTTGGTAAATTTGTTCTCATGCTTAGGGTACCCCACCTTCTGCCTTATTGACCCGATCGATACCAACGATAACACTATAACAGCAATCAAGGCCTACATTCTCTTATACGTGATATTGTTCCTCAAGTTTCTAAACTCCATTTTCATGTTCCACATTATACATAGTGGTATGACTGGATCAGGCAAGACTACATCTGCATCACACGTTTTAGCTCAGTTGTGTCGACTTGGGACGCACACAAAACGGGAAGCACGTATAGCCCTTCAACTTCAACAGGCACAACGAATTGTGGACGCCTTTGGATGCAGTTACACCAAGGCTAATCGCAATGCTAGTCTCTATTCAAAGTTCTTGGAAGTTCAGGTAAGTATGTTTCAATATGGTTTTAGTCAGAAGTGCGAATATTCGCTTGTTGGGCATCAAAAAATAACAAACAAACACTGTTTATTATCATTGCTTGTGACAGTTCAGTGAGCGTGGAAGGATATTGGGCGGTAAGACGCTTTGCTATCTGCTTGATCACTCGCGAGTGGCAAAGTTCCCAAGTGACGAACGTGGATTCCACGTCTTCTACTATCTCCTACATTCGAGCCCTGAAGCGTTCTCAGAACAGGACAAGATGTATCTCCGACTGAATGACAGCTTTGCCTACATGAACAACATGCGCTTTTGCCACGGAGTGACTGCGGCAGGCGGAGATGGCACTGCACAGGCACTGGCAATCGAAGACTCTATGGCATTTGATGCCCTCAAGGAGTCAATGAAGGCGTGCGGATTCCGTCCTCGCCAGATGCTGCACATTTGGCGACTATTGGCAGTCATTCTGCAACTTGGCAATCTACAGTTTGTTGACCCTGTCTCTGCCTGCAAGCAATTGACAGTCCAGGAGGCTGCGACCGTAAAGAATATTGAACTTCTTGACTTGATTGCCGACGTTCTTGGCGTTCCGGGTGGTAAGTCTAGGGCCCGTCTCTACTTGTACTGATTTGACGCTTATAGAGCCGTACACCGCAAGAGCACAAAACTGAATCGTACCCCTATTCTTCTACTATGTCCAGACAAGCTCCTCACTGCCCTCACTTACAAGTCAAAGCTCATCCGCCGCGACTTGTGCACGGTTGTGTTGAATGCTCAGGGTGCTTCTGCCCACCGAGACAGTCTTGCAAAGGCCCTGTACGCTGCATTATTTGGATACATTGTCGAGCACATTAACTCCAAACTTTGCCATGCCGAACCAGCGAATTTTGTGGCGTTGCTGGATCAGGCTGGCTTTTCCGAGCCGAGCCCCAATATTTCTGGCACACCCAGGATGGCGCAGTTTAAACACTTTGCCACCAATTTCGCCGACGAGATATTGCACGGTTTTCTCGCTCGGCGCATGCTGACGGATCAAATCGGGTATCACCAGCTGATGGCACAAGATGGTGTTCAACTGCCGCCGCTCAGCCTCACCAGCGGCTCGAGTAACTTTGATGGCGCACTGTTGCAGCTTCTTCTTGGCAAACAGTATCGGGATGATGTACCTCTCCCAGCAGCGACAACAGGATCGTCCTCCAAGGGTCACTCCAAGACATTTGGTAGCACCAAACACACTTCATGGTCAAGCACCAATCCGATGATTGGTGGGCTGATTCGGATTATTGACGATTCATCGCTGCAGTATGGCCAAGGGTCTTCAACGGACGCCGATTGTCTGCACAAGGCGACGGTTCAATTCCGCGACAACGCTCTCTTCATAGCCAACAAGGCCTCTTCAAACTTTTTTGCCATCAAACATCATTACAACCGAGTCGACTATTCGATCGATGACTTTTTGGATAGGAATCTTGACCAAATCTCACCCGACTTTGTTGTCCTGCTCCAAAACTCGGCCAACAAGTTCATCATCGAACTCTTCTCCAACGAGTCCTCGGGTCTGTCTGTTGAAAGCCATCCAAAGTTTGAACGTACTATCGTTAAGGCCCAGCTTCAAACAAAACCAAAACGCCAGCCCTCTCGTATCGGCGGTCCTGGCCCCAATGCGAGTCGTCGCAAGAGCATGGTGATCCGGAACATGGACTCGAATCTGACACTAAAAGCTGCTGTCTCCGCCTCTGCTACTACTGGCACCGACGGTAATAACCGCAGCAACGGCGAAAAGCAACAACTCCTCCGCCAAAATACCACCTCTAAGCGAGAAGATGAACCTGTGAGCACTGTGCTAAGCCAGATTGTTGGCACGCTTCAAGAGCTGATGCAGACAATGGATGAAACAATGCTCTGGCACATGTTTTGTCTCTCACCCAATGATTCTCAAGCACCATCGGGTGCCGTCGCCTCTGACACTAAGCGACTGCGGATGCAAGTCAACGCGCTCATGTTGCCGGAAATCGCCCACTGTAAAAGAGGGGGAGGAGATTTTGTCGTCCACTACACTTTTGCAGAGTTTTTGTCCCGATACGAACGCCAGGTTTCTCGGCTTTTGCCGAATGTTGATCGCTCTACAATGTCTGATAAGAGTCTCTGCCTAGAGTTTGTCATGGCCCAAAAATGGAGCCACACCACCACTGTCCCGCGCCCCTGCACTCTCGGCAATGCCTATGTGTGGCTTAGCTTTGATGCTTGGAAGGAGATTGAGGATGAACTCCGTGCGCTCGAGAAGGAGGAGCGTGCTCATCAAAAGGCTATTGCAGAAGCCGAGGCTCGCGAAGAGGCTGCTCGCGCTTCCGCTGCTGCTGCTGCTGCTGAGGCAGCTGTACCAACAACAGCCAATGACATTGGAGGAAATATTTCAGGCGATGTCAGACAGGGATCGGCTTTCCCGGGTGTCGAAAAGTTTTGGTCAGGTCGTAATTATGCGCCTTCAGAAGCCGGCGGCATTGACGACGATTTCATGTCCGAGATGGGTGAAAAAGATGACGATATGATGAGCGAGTATGGGTACAATCCAAGTGGCGCACCGGGAGGACGCCGTATGAGTTCTCTTCCAATACCGGGCGCTCTTACCATGGTTGGTGGCGGTACTGGACGAAGTGGAGAAGGAAACATTGGCGCCCTAGGAGGCGGCAAGGACCCGAAGGGTGGTCAACTGAAGGGTATGGCAGAGAAACGGCGTGACAATGCTGTAGAAGAGCCTCCCATGTCAGCCTCACGCAAACTGTGGGTGTTTTTCACCTGGTGCATGACATGGTGGATCCCGTCGTTCTGTCTCTCGCGATGCGGCAAGATGAAGCGCAAGGACGTACAAATGGCCTGGCGTGAAAAAGTGGCTCTGTGCTGCATCATCTTCTTTATGTCGTTCATCATCATATTTGTCATTACAGGCTTTGGTAAACTCATGTGCCCAGGAGCAGAGAACCTCTTTTCGCCAACAGAGGTCAGCTACCATGCCTCGCCCGATGACTTTTACGTCTCGTTGCGTGGCAGAGTGTACGACATTACAAGGTTTGCGAAAAATGACCATTCGAACGGCCATGCCTCATATCCATCCGATGCTGCTTACATGCTCCCCTTTGCAGGCACAGATGTAACAGAGTATTTTCCGGTGCCACTCAACATTGGATGCTATGGTCTAGTCACCAACCCTGGACTGGCACTTGTCGCCAACAACACTATCGTTGGATCGCAGGTCCATGGACCGCCAACATCGGACACGACTATTGGCTGGTACTCTAGCAACAACCAGGGCCAATGGTATTGGCAAGTGGCGCTGAAGCGCCTACTTCCGATGAAGAAGGGTGACCTCGCGATTGAAATGGCCGACATACAAGCCGATATAGTGCGCAAGTGGTTTGTGATTGATGGCAAGGTGTACGACCTCACAAGCTACTACAACACCATCAAGGCTCCTGGTAACGTCGGTCCACAAGGCGCTGGCGTCCCATCCGTCCACTTTTTGGACCAAGCGGTAGAGGACATGGCGTTTAACCACAACGGTGAAGACGTGACAGAGTTGTGGAATAAGTTGCCCATTAACCCACAGCTGCGCATGCTGACTCGGAGCTGCCTGGATCAAGTGTTCTACATTGGTAAAGTCGATTATCGCAAATCATTCCAGTGCCAGTTCACCAACTATATGCTCTTGGTAACATCGTGCATTCTGGTCTCTGTGATCGGTATCAAGTTCTTGGCTGCTTTGCAGCTTGGTTCTATTCGCATTCCCGAAGAGCACGACCGGTTTGTCATTGTCCAGATCCCATGCTACACCGAAGACGAAGACTCGCTACGCAAGACCATCGATTCCATCACCGTCCTCCGCTACGACGACAAGCGCAAGCTACTCTTCATTGTTGCAGACGGCATGATCATCGGCAGTGGCAACGAATTGCCTACACCGCGGATTGTACTCAACATCCTTGGCGCTGACCCAGGTCTGGATCCAGAACCGTTGGCTTTCAAGAGTATCGGTGATGGTATGAAGCAACTCAACATGGGTAAAGTCTATTCGGGTCTGTACGAGAAGGATGGTCATGTCGTGCCCTACATCGTTGTTGCCAAAGTCGGTACACCAAGCGAACGCACCCGGCCAGGAAACCGTGGCAAGCGTGACTCACAAGTGATCCTTATGAAGTTCCTGAATAAGGTGCACTTTGATGCACCCATGTGTCCACTCGAGCTTGAGATCTATCACCAGATGAAGAATGTCATTGGCGTCAATCCTAGCTTCTACGAGTACATCCTTCAGGTCGATGCCGACACTGAGGTGATGCCGGATGCTCTGAATAGGTTGGTGTCATGCATGATCCATGATGGTAAGATCATCGGCATTTGCGGCGAGACACAGCTTGGCAATGAGGAAAACAGCTGGACGACCATGATCCAAGTCTACGAGTACTACATCTCGCATCACCTGGCCAAGGCTTTTGAATCGCTCTTTGGTTCAGTGACTTGCTTACCTGGCTGTTTCTGCATGTATCGTATCCGCACGGTCGTCAAGTCAATCCCTCTCATCATTTCTGGCAAAGTCATTGAGGAGTATTCGGACAACCAGGTTGATACACTCCACAAGAAAAACCTGCTTTCGCTCGGTGAAGATCGATATCTGACTACGCTAATGATGAAGCACTTCCCACAGTACAAGATGAAATTCACACCCGATGCCATCTGCAAGACAGTCGCACCAGACCGCTGGAGCGTTCTCCTGTCGCAGCGCCGACGCTGGATCAACTCGACCATCCACAACTTGGCCGAGCTCATGTTTTTGCCAGAGATGTGTGGATTTTGCTGTTTCTCAATGCGCTTTGTCGTTTTTCTCGATCTGTTTGGTACCCTTACATTACCGGCTTCAGTTATCTACCTCGTATACTTGATCATTATTGTCGCAACCGGTATGGAAACACTCCCAAAGATCTCGTTGATCCTGCTTGGCGCTGTGTACGGTCTACAAGCCTTTATCTTTATCATCAAGCGTCAGTGGCAGCATATTGGTTGGATGTTCATCTACATTCTAGCTATCCCGCTGTTCTCTTTCTTCATCCCGCTCTATTCCTTCTGGCATTTTGATGACTTTTCTTGGGGTAACACCCGCATGGTCGTCGGTGAGACAGGAAAGAGCAAGAAGGGAGTCATGATGGGTGACGATGAAGAGATTTTTGATGATCGTATGATTCCTATGAAGAAGTGGAGTGTCTATGAACAAGAAATGTGGGAGATGGGCTCCATTCATAGCCACGAGAGCAAAGGAACTGCAGTCTCGTACCACTCCAAAGCAGGTGCTGGCCACGATTCCATGGGTGGTGGTTTTGGTGGAGGACCTGACGACGGAACTGGTGGAGGAGGCATGTATGCAGGATCGATTTTCGGTAGCCAGTTGAATCTGACAACCATCCCTGGCTCACCCCGCTCGACACGAGGCGCTGATGCAGCGACCTTTAACAATCCATACGGCCAAGTTCATCCATTTGGATCCATTTCTCAGGACGAAATGCACCAACGCGACTACTACAGGGACACGAACATTATCCAGCAACAACAGCAACAGCAGCAACAAGGATTCGGATATTTGAACCACCATCGAATGTCCAGGTCATCACTGAACCTTCCGCACGAAGACATCCTCAATATGCGTCGCAGCTCGGTGACATCGCTCTCACATTCCGTCATTGGCGTCAACTCCCCAGCTACTGCTGCCGCCGCTGCCGCAGCGGCAGCGGCAGCTTCCAGTCCGTACAACTACATGCATCGTGATAACGGCTCTATGGATTTTGATCGCCGGTCGATAGGCGGCACTGGTGGCGTCATGGGAAGCCCTTATCTAGGCGCTATCACAACCACGACCACCACTGCGACCATCAACCCATATATGGTTCATCAGATCCCACCAGCAACATCTGTCATAGGTAGTCCATTCATGTTACCCGCTGCTCTACCTGCACTACCCCAGGGCCATTTACGCACAGGCTCCAACGCTAGTGGCTTCTTTGCACCTGTTGTAACCGCCGGTCCTACGGGGGCAATGATGTCACCACACATGCACGCCCACCATGGCTCAGTCTCGAGCCTTTCATTCTCTCAGGCATTGCCTCCGCCTGCTGTTTCGGCGTACGTGACCACCCCGATCCCGGCGGCGGCTCCAACCCAGCTGGTGATGGACAATGCAAACACTACCACGGCACACATGGTATCAGATCAGCCTACCAACGATCAGATCGTCGCTGAGATCCAAAATGTGCTCGCGACTGCAGACCTAATGAGCATCACCAAGAAGCAGGTCCGTGAACGCCTCATGAACCATTTCGGGTGCGATTTAACTTCCCGCAAAGACTTTATCAACGAGGTCATCGACCAAGTCTTAAACAGTCTCTCATCATGAGAAAATGGCTTGTGTCTTGCTAATTGTCGTGTATGAGTGGCCTTTTCATGCGCAAGAAGGGTGATTCCCCCCAATTCCCTTACTACAGTAGTATCCCAACTATTCATCATATAGAGGTAGCAATCTATGAACCAAAATATCACTGTATTTCTCGTTTCTTGTTTATTGTTTCTTGTCACTTGTACGTATGGTATCGCTTTTATATATATGATCAAGAAAAGAACATGAATACACCTTGCTATATGTTATTACTATTACTGATGTTGTTGTTAATGTTGTGGTTGCTGTGCTTGTTGCTGTTGCTGTTGATGCTGCTGTTGCTCATGCCACTGCTCTTGTTGTTGCTGCTGCTGCCTCTGGTGTTCAGGGAAGGTGAAACAAGTTGCCTTGGCTAGGATGGTCAAGGAACGGATCTTGGCCAATACCTCCGGCGACTCAAGTACCGAACTTGGCAATGCCGGATTCGACATTGGGAGATACTATGGAACGATTGATGGGCGAAGTTTAGTATACTGCATACAGACTTTTTTGGCTTTCGTTCATGGTGAAAATAGAAAATAATATTTTCGAGCCTTTTTACCTTGGGTTCATTGAACGCATTGTGAGCGCGAAGGATGTTGTAACAGAGTGCAAATCGGATCATAAACTGCCTCAAAAAGTCATCTTGCAGGAATTTTCGCAAGGACTTGTCTATGAGTTGACAAATATCACAGCAATTTCGATATAAAAACATGTTAAAGTTTTGCTTGTCTACCAGATTTTCCCTCAAGTTTTGTTGTTAAAAGACGACACAAGATACGTACCAAGTGAAGCAGCCGCCATGAGCTCTGCAATCTTCGTTTCTGCCTGAAGAATGAGACCGGAACACTGCTCCCACGTCTCGGGACTGATTTGATCAATGTCACAGATGTGGCTGAAAGCCAACAATGGCGCATGTAAAAATAAGGTAAAGAGCCCTCCGATTTGTGAAGACGCTAGTACGTTTCGTAACAGACAATTGATTAGTACCATTTTTTTCTTGCAATGTTATCTGCATTTTTCACATTAATGCAAAGGAATGACGTACTTGCAACGGAAGGAGGATACTCTGTAGGAGAGAGAAGACTCATAAAGGGGTGGTTGAAGACTCGGGGCATGTCCTAAAAATGTACAATTAGCAAATATGCGTCAATTCATTTTTCAGAGTTGCACACTAGACTATGAAAGGAATGGATTTCCATCCCCCCTTCCTCCAGGTTTCTCTCAGATAAGTTTCGACTTACAGCAAACGCCGTGCTATTGTTGCTGTCTACAATCAGGAACAGTGGTTTGCGAGTGAAGGGGAGTAGATCCCCTGGATGCAGAATGTGACTAATGCTCTGTTGTTCAGGGTCGGTGTTATCTGTTGCCTTTCTTGAATTGGTCAGAATACCTCCTTGGTATCCTATGCGTATGTCATGAGAACAGGAGGGAGATGTTATGTTTCTATTCCTACTCAGTGTGAGGTAAAATTACACATGTTATGTTAAGTAGACACTCGATATCACGTACCTGTGATTCCTGCAGTCTCCGGCGCTGTTTTTTTCGACCCATCTGCTGAGAAATATATAAGCAAAGCCGCGTCATTCGATACTTCCTATGGATTTGTTTTTGGAAAAAAAAACAGCGTGACGAAAAGATTGAGAAAATCAGGACAGCTGGAAAATAAAAGTAGATTTTCAATAATGCCCGTCAGCAGCACCACGCTACCTTAAATGCCGTGGCGAGATACACCATGAGCTGGCTGAATGTCGGTTTGTAAAGAAGATATTTGTGTGGATTCATGCGTCGGATCATTCGTTCCGCAACGCGCCGTTGAGTGGCGGTTCCCTCATCAGTGGGTTCTTCCTTGACTTGTGCAGTGGTAGAAGAATCGGAATGTCCTGAACCTGCAGATGCATTTGCGACCGCGGCAGAAACGGCAGATGCTACTGCATCCTTGGGAGGATGTTCTTGTGCGGCTCGTGGCACAGTTGTCTCTCGCTCTTTTCGAGTGGTATGTGTAGAAAAGATTGGATATTAGTAAAAGGGGCTTTGTGCATCACGTAAATTCCCTGTGCTCTATTGAGAAACAGAATCACTGACATACCCAATGACTGAAGCATCCGATACATGTCAATCGTGAGCTCAGAAAATTTGATCTATCATTCCATTGGAGTGATGAAGACTTGGTCAGCATGGTTTTCAATAAATGAATGTGTATGGGTACCCCAATAGGTTCATGTGTATTCAACAGACACGGCTGTGGGAAAAGAGGATACCTGGTTCTGGACGTTTCCCACGAGGATGGCTTCTTGCAGCCTTAGCTTGGAGGAGGACTCCTTGTCCAAAACTGCACTAATTGCACGATTAGGTAACATTCTTCTTGTCAAAGGTAAGTGCACTCCGTTAGGTCCGACTGGATGCAATTTTCTCTCTGCCTAGTGTGGAGTGCAAACATGAGAAGAGATGAGGGCGATATTAGACCATCTCCCAAAATCATAAAGAGAAGGCGGTTTAAAATTGGTTCAACTCCCCCCTCCTTGAAGAGGACAATACCTCTGTAAATGCGGACACTTCTTGGAGAACAAGGTTCCACTCTGCTGCATCGGGAGGTCTGTACATAGCAATATATTCATTGATGAGGGCACCCAGTTCTGCCTTCAATGTTGACGTGATATCTCGGTTGTTGAGCAACAGACACACAACAGTGAACCTTGCATAGTATCGCAACTTTTTGATCATTAAAGCAGAGCTACACGTGGAAAGCACAGGAATTAAAAAGAAAGGATGAGAAGAGAGATACTTGTCATGGACAACTCCATTCCCCTTGCTATTACATTACATGTGTAGCAAAGGTCTTAAAGCGGCACCACTCCTTTTTTTGACTCTACACAACAAACCTTTTTACATCGGCAATCTCGTTAAAATACCGACGCTCTCGAATAGCCTCATAAAATACATAGGACTCGTGAAGATAGTTGGTTTCGCTCGTGCGTAAGCTATATCAGCAATTGCAGATCAATTGGCGTTGCGGAGATAAATATAAATGCTACGCTGTCTCTGTTGATAGGGTCTCTGTAGAAACAAGGTACTTACTAGTAATGATAGTAGAGCTGTCCAATCTTGGACGCAATCTCACCGACTTCCCAACGTTTAAGGCCATAGCTGTTCTCGAGTACAAAGCTATCATGACAAATGCGAACCCAAAAAATGATGTAATAAGCATAAGGCGCAGGGTAAGAAGACTTTCTATATAGCACTTTACTTTGTTTTCAGTATTAAAACTGCAAAGTCCACTTACCGGTTTTGTTGTTGAAATTTCCAAAGTTTGGTGAAAACTTCAAAAGTCTTTTGGAAATAGGGTTGCCATTGTTTAGCGCCAGTTGGGGGAAGATCCCTGGGTCAAGACGCAATCAATCAATAAATAATATAAAATAAAACAAAAAACAAACAAGATGACAGAGTCAGAACACACATTGTTGACCTTTTCAAGCCTATGCAAGACTATATACCCCTGTACATCATGCTTTATTCCCTAAAAATCATTCCCAGTCTTTCGCATATTGAATGTTTGTCCTTTTCCATTCTTCATCCTGCACTGTAACTGTATCTGGGAAAAAAAGGGGAGGTGGGAGAAGAACGATCGTGACTGCTCGCTTACCTGAGCCCAGCAAAGAGCTGTTGGCTCTTCTCTAACAGATACTGGAATTCCTCCACCTACATGTTATTAGCAAACGTCAAATGGTACACATAAGAGTTGAGTGTTTGTCTGTATATGTTCGTGTATACGCAGAGAGACTGGGGCCATGGGTGTTCCTCATTCTTACGATTGCTTGGTTCTGTCGTGCAATAGCCTCTGCGGTGACTGCATTCGTGGAAACGACATCCTCCATTGGTGCTGGCTCGCTTGTAGTTGGCCCTGAAGCCCCTGCGGTTGTGCCACTGGCTGGGGTTCCTCCACCAGTACCGCCAACTGCACTGCCGTTACCATTAGTACCAGTGGTGCCACTGCTACCCGTAGTAGGATTGGCCCCTGATGTCTGTGTTGTGCTTGGTGCTGTGCTGCCCTGAGCTGCAGTCGACCCTGCTCCTCCAGTCGGCGTAGTATTGGTCGACATTACTCCTGAGGTTGATCCGCTTGTGGGGGTGCCAACATTCATACCCGTTGCAATGCCTGTGCCACCTTGGCCATGTACTGAGGCCGAGGCAGCACCTGTAATGGCTGCTCCATTCATAGGCTGGTTGTGAGGCGAGTATCCATCCATGCCTGTTGGGAATGACGAGGGAACGCAAAACAATGCAAATGCAGTAGTATTCCTGTCGTTTAGACAATCCTTCTGCTTATAATGAACAAGGGAATGAAAGGTGGAGGAAATGAAGGAAGAGTGTGCTTGTTTATGCAAAAGGGAGGAGGATATATGTCAGCCAGGAGGCAACTGTTGGAAAAAGAAAGAACCGAAGGAAGAGAGATGGGTGAAGGGTGAGGGGTAAAGGGGTGTGAGAGGCTGACTTGAATTGCCACCACGCCTTCTCAATTGCATTCCCCTCGTTCGTGCACGAAACTTGCGCGTAGTCGTGCAAAATCCTGCTGGCGGAATTTTTTAGCTCCGTATTGATTACTCTTTCGCACTCACACTCACAGTCTCTCTGTGTGGACTCGACTAGTTTGTTTGAACTCTCTGTCACTCCGCTTGTTCGTTGTTATCTGGCTCTCACTCGCCATCCTCTTTTACTTGAAGGGATGAAGCAATGGCTACGAAAGCCGCGGACATTGTATTACTACTAGGTTGTATCCCTTCCTAATTGCAAAGGCTTGAGCAAGTTGAGCCTGTCTTTTGTACACCGTGTTTCCATCCATCATCAATGCATACATAATTCATTTGTAAAGCTCGAGTTAAGCATAGTCCGAATACAAAGACCCTTTTCGAAGTATTGTGATGAGCATAGAAAAGAATATCTTCCCTTGTACCCGCCGCGTCGCAAACGAAACAATGGAATCGATTGGTCTCTGACTGGAGATACGGTAAAGTTTGGAATCCAACAGCCCACAAACATCACCGCGTCCGTGTTCTACGCGCTCTTCTCCCCTGCCGATCCTCTTTCTCGGCAAACCCCTATTTCAAGCCCATGGAATCAAATGTTTTTTTTTTGTGTTTTCCTACTCCAGACACTCTCTTGTTAATTCTTGATTACCCTATCACTCCTGTAACGTCTCTACACCATATAAATCGCTTTAATTTGTTCTTCGAGTCGCATTCACGACCCCTCTAGTTTTACGAGCGCTGCAGACAAGACCCCTTTGTAATCAAGAGAACCTCATCAACACGGCATCTTGATTACTACCTCCATTTCATCCGAGTTTGTTTTTGACCCACACTTGTCTGTCGTTTCGCTCGCCTCATACAGTTCACACCCTATTTTGCTGTAACATAATGAAGCTTGTTCCCTTGGCCATCCCTTTTGGGTCTGGCTCTCAAAAGGATGGCCATCCTCCGGTGTCGCCTTGCGCCAAGTCGCCCACACCAGCTTCGATTAGCATGCCAAAAAGAAAGGACGTTGTCGTCAACATTCTTCAAGCGCTGGCGGTAGTGATCTCCGTGGGTACACTGACACTGGCCGCTACGATCTGGACGTCCATCCCTTCTTCTTCCACCACTCTTCATACGATTTCAAATGAGCACAATGATCTTCCACTATCCACTGTCTACTCAATCCCGCGTTTCAGTTCAGGACATCATGGAGATCTCGAGCCACCCATCTACTCTTCAGTCACCTCCGAGCCTGCAGCTCCAATCCTCCATACACCCGAAATATCGCCATCTTCGCCGGTACAAGCCATTTCCATCATCTTGACTGAGTCACTACTGTCAGAGGATTCTGAGGGTGAAGATTGTGAGTCAGATCTCCCGACCGATGACGAACGCGGGCTGGAAGAAGAGCTTGAGACTGCTCTAGACATTATTACAGAGTCTTTGGACGCTGCATTGGAGAGCGAGGAAATGGCACAAGAGGATCGCTGTGACATTGCCTGCCAAGAACAAAACTTGGTAGATGCTTTACTCCACAGTCATATCTCCAAAAGACGATATGCTGTACTTTCGGACAATGTTCAGCCATCGGTATCTGAAGATGCTCATGATCTCCCCGTGGAAGAAGACCATCAGCTTCGCAAGCGAGCATTCGAAATACTCGACGAGCTTAATCTCAAGGAGAAGCACAAGAACAAGGAGAGTAACCATCAACGTGGAAAGAAGGATCAAATGAAGAAAAATGGCGGTGGCAACAAGAAAAAGCATGACAATAAAAAAGGCCACAATGACAAGAAGGAGCATGACGACAAGAAGCATAGTAACAAGAAGGAGCATGATGATGAGAGACGCACCAAAGAATCGAAGGACGAACAGGCAACGGTTACAAGCGACGCTATTGCCAGTGATGATGGTGACAATGGCAACTATGAACCTCAAGCCAAGATTCATCTCCATCTTATCGGTACTGTGAGTGGCTACTACGGAGAAATTGCACTCGGCAAGCCAAAGCAAAAGTTTTCTGTTGTCTTTGACACAGGCTCGAGTGACCTTTGGATTCCTTCATCCAAGTGCAAAGAGGACAGCTGTCTTACACACAAACGGTTCAATGGTGCCAAGTCATCAACATACAAGCGCCTGTCGCCTACACGGCCATTTGAAATTGAGTACGGCACAGGCGAGGTCTCTGGTATCATTTCTCAAGACATTTTGTCCTTGGGTGGCATCTCGAGCGAGGAGCCTATTCACTTTGCCGAATCACTCAAATCAAGCGATATGTTTGGTCGCGCTGTATTTGACGGTGTCTTTGGTCTTGCCTATCAAGAAATGAGCAGCTCTGGTGAGGAACCTCCATTGCTGGCAATGATGGACCAAGGAATTTTTGCACGTCGCATGTTTGGATTCTACATGGGCAAGGACTCGGGAGAGCTGTCGATCGGAGGGTATGATAGCAGCCGAGTGGTCAACAATGATCTGACGTGGGCCAAGGTTGTCAAGAAGGGCTACTGGGAGATTGGCCTCGACAAGGTGCAGATCCACGGCGGTGAGATGATCACAGGAGATATCCACGCTATTGTTGACACAGGTACAACTCAGATCATTGTGCCCATCGATGTTGCCAAGCACATTCATGCGAAGCTGCTTAAAGGAGCCAAACACATCCGTGACGGACTTTATTCCTTGCCGTGCGACACGGCCGAACTACCCATGCTTGAGCTTACGATCAGTGGCCGGCAATTTACCCTCCCTCCGTCGTTATACACTCTGCAAGAGATTGCCCCTGGCCGGTGCATGTCTGGCTTTGCAGGCGAGCAAGTCGATGGCTCTACCTGGATTCTGGGCGATGTGTTCCTCCGTAGCGTGTACTCGGTAAGTCGTACTATGGTTTACTATTGATCTTGAGGAAGGTAGTGCAATGTGTTGTTGTAATGGGTGTCACAAATAGGGCATTGGCGATTAATAGTAGGTTTTTCCTTTTCCTCGGATCTTGATAGGTTTTTGACTTTGAGCGTAACCGTGTTGGCTTTGGTGAAGTGGCATAATAGATCCTAGAACGTGTTCTCTATCCCCTCTCATTTTTTACATTTAATAATAATAATACATTTTGCCCTTTTGGAGCCACCAATTTTGGGTACGCGCCTAAGATTTGAGCATTGCTCTTTGCTTCCCTCTTTTTGTTCCTTCCCTCTTTGCCTTCCGCTCTCAGTCAAGTCCTTTCCTCTCTCCCACCTTCCTCTCAGCAAGAAAGAAGTGAGACAAGAGGACATTTCCTACTTTTGCTGGACTGACGCTGGCATTGCATGCTTGACATTCGAATCAGCTTTGGCATCGGCCCCTCTCCCCCCCATAGCTCATCACCATGCTCGCATTCAAGGCACAGCTGCAGAATGTCCTCGACGACATTGGCGATGGCAAGGTACCTGA
The DNA here is from genome assembly GCA_016098105.1 of Actinomortierella wolfii. Taxonomy (NCBI): domain Eukaryota; kingdom Fungi; phylum Mortierellomycota; class Mortierellomycetes; order Mortierellales; family Mortierellaceae; genus Actinomortierella; species Actinomortierella wolfii. The sequence continues at coordinate 76,101 of JAAAIY010000007.1, forward strand.
CATTTTCCAATGTGAATGGAAAAAAAAAACAATTGCCCACTTCTCTATGAGAGTTGTGCATCCAATTTTTTATTTTGTCCTTCTAATGCTTCTACTTGCATTCTCTTTACGCGTGGACTCAGCAGGCACTCGACGTGAACTCCAACAACACTGAGAGCTACTTTTGGTAGGGGGATCCGATTTGAATTTTCTTCAGGAACAGAGGAACAGGGGACGCGAAAGGAAGTACTAATGGATATGACACAATTGGCTGTTTGCTAACATATACATACATCCACCAACCTCACGTCCGATCAATCAACAGCGTTTTTCGACCACCACCTCCAAAGCGGAGGCGATTCGACCCCGTGGTGCCGTGGTCCAAGTACCTTTCGGACCCAGAGAACGTAAAGTGCCTTACGTCGTTGACTGGCGAGTTTCTTCGGGGTTGCAAACAGCAGGACAACATGGTAAACACATATGCGAGGAATATCGAGCAGGATGCGAGGAATGTTTTTGACTATGTATGGTCGTGCTTGACACTTTTTTTTATCTTCTTGATCTACATCTAGAATGAACCTCTGAACTATGTCTTTCAACAATATATCGCTAATTTACAATCGCCGTTGCGATCGGCATTACTACTGGCGCTATTGTACAACATCTTCCATCCGCCTTCGACACTGTCTAACTATGAAAGGATAAAGTCGTCTCTTGTTCTCACCAGATCCTTTATGCAGCTGGTGCAGTGTCTCGATATCTCCAATCATCTTCAGTGGATCGGGACGACCAATCTGATTCTTCGGTGCCTTCAGCAACCTGACAATGAGACAATCCCGTCAGATACCTCGGTGTCAATCATCACTACTTTGTTGAAAAAGATCAACCAACTCCCTCTCAACTGCTCCAAGGAGCAGCTCGAGTGTGCATCCATGGGACTCGAGGTTGTTTTCGCGTTCCTTAATAACCCTAGCAATGGAAAATGCACACATTTGTCATACTATGACTTGATGAAGGAGGTAACCATACCTGTTTTTTCGAGCATGTCATGCAATGATATTCTCTCTGAGAGAGCTTTGATCAGCTAACTGCGATACATTTGTCCTTGTTATCATATCCAGCTCCCTCAAACCTTCCCAACAGGAGTTGTGGTTCATTGGACACTGGAGCCGTTTATTCAACAGGTTCAAAGGCGGACCAAGAGCTTATCCTCACTTGTCATGCCACCAAATGCTGCCTGGCCACTTATCTCGCAAATTAGCCGCCAACACGAGTTTACCAATCTCGCTCAGCGACCAGGATATCTCATGTTCAGCCCTTACTATGTACGACCTTGATGGAAAATGTGATGTCTATTGTTATCTGATGGTCCCAGATGAGCTGTAGCACGTGTACTAAACGGGTCTCATTATTCTCATTTGGTATACCGCTTATAAATAGGCAGTGGCAGCAAAGGAGGGACATATCACAACCGTGGTATCTCAATTTGGAGACCTCTTGTTCCAGCGAGCACCATCGGACGAAATTTTTTTCAAAATCCGCCAGCTGCCTCAAACACCCTCGAGCGCGTCGACGTTACGTGAGTCTCTAGTTATCAAAACCAAGAATGCCGTCAAATGCATTCAGCGCCATAGTCGATTCCATGAACCTCGGCCAGTGGACACAACGCAGCCAGTGCCAGCAAACCCGGACATGGTGATTCCCGATAATATTGATTTTATGGAGTTGCTGATTGAGCTCTCAGACCAACTCTATGCGTTTGTTGGAACAGAGTAAGAAAAGCTATCTGGATTCGTTGAGCCATTAATCTCAAGAGCCCGTTATATGTAGCTTATCATTTTAACCTATTTTCCTTCATGTTCATGATCTTTTAGACTATCGCAAATTTCAAACATCTTTCCAACTGGCTACTCAGTGCTCTACGAGGACTTAATTGCAGACTATAAGGCTTTGGTTACTGGAACAGACAAGAATCCGCCAGAGCTCGAGAAAGACAACACTCTTATTTATTTACTTCTTCAGCTTATCCGTATGTCTTTAACATGTGTCTGCATGAGATTGATGAAAGGGCATTTTGGTCAAGTGATGAATCTAACATACGTGTTTACTCCGCCGTATCATGATAGATATCGAAAAAGTTGGAGGAAAGGACAAGCTTTTACCAATGGACTATGCAGGAGATGAGCGTCTCTTCTCAATGTTGATCAGTTTGTATAACGAGGATCAAGTCAATTCCAAGGATGCATTTTACCTCCGCGACCTTTCATTACAGTGCGCAGTATGTTTGAATGAATCCTTTGAATTGCTGCCTATTTATTCGAGTCAGGAGACATATCTATATGTTTACTAACGCCTTTGTGTCTTTAACAGATCAGTCACCAACAAAGCTATATCCGTGACAGGACGATGATGAAGTATCGACATCCCAAACTGTCTATCATCTGGCCTTACTATTCTCAAATCTGTTACAACATCCAGTCGTACTTCCTTCACAAGTACAAGAGTAGGTTTTCTGTTCTACCAATTTGCTTATGTCTGTACCTACTCATGAGATGGAACTAATACTCATGAAATTGTATTCACTTTTAATTTTAGATAATATTCATGATACCACGACAATGTCAAACTTGTCAATGCAGGAGAATGTTAAGATCGCTATGGAATCTCAGCTGAGACAGCACATTGTGGCAGGAACGCTGTTTATATACTTGGTACCAACGTATCAGGGTAAAGAGCCAGAGCTGGATCCCTCTGGAATGTTCTTGAACGGAGGAGCATTGAGTTATAAGCTTCTCGATCTGCTGAACATCGATACTAAGCATCGGTAAGTGCCATCTCATGTCCCATACGGATGGAATGGAGTTGCTTGGGCGCACATGGATTTACAGTTGCTGACTCGGTTGATATATATTTATGTTTCATAGATTACTTGGTCTCATCTACAAGATGATGCTGGACAGTGACCAAGGACCACGTTTCCATGGTGATCCTGCGCCTGTGGCGAAATTCCTTTCTCCATACGTCGTGGATGTCATCTACAAGCTTCTTTGTAATTCTCCATGCGCGTAAGTGCGACTGTCTGTACTATTCTTGTTATGAAATTATAAATACTGTGCTCCTCTTGGATTAAACCCCTCCTTACTCATTTAACATTCTAGGGTCGAGCTGGTGATGAAAACCATGTTTGAAAAGCTGAGACGATACGACAGGATGCTTATGGTGGCTGGAAACCAAGAGGTACCTAAGGAAATCACGCGATGGCAACACACTGTACTGCAGTTACTTGCTTTCCGAATGATGCGCCCACTCAAGTATACAGCCACATGCGCACATTTGCTGCATTACATCAAGTTTGCCCTCGCTTCGACCAAACACCGCGCTGTCTATAATGTGGTCGAGACGTTTGCCCATGGGGCCTTGGTGAGTGCAATTTTGATTCGATTGCGACTTCATGTCTCATAAATATGCTCTTTTGGATGGAGTCACTAACCGAGTCTGACAACAAATGCCTTCTTTTCATCAATTCTTCTAGAGCGTTCAAACTAGCCACAAATTTATGCGCTCACTTATTGACAACAAACGTGAAAGACCCTACTGGTTCGAGGAATCTGAGGTGCTTGCTCGTCGTGCAGTCATGACTGTGGCGAGAATTGTCAAGCTGCGTGGACAAGGTGACGCACCTTCGGGAATTATCTCGGAAGTGTTGCAGTATCTGCTCAAACACCCTATCCTGTGGTCGGAAGAAGTGCTTACATTCTTCCCAGAGTCAGTACGAGACTTCTACAGCAAGCAAACCGTCGCTTCTACGGCTGTTCCAGGTTCTATCACTGAAGATGAGGTTAGTATAAGTAGCGGTAATCATTACTGACAAAGTCTAAAGCCTTTTACATTGCTAATTCAAGTTCGCCATCCTTTTTTTAATTAGGTCTCAAACTTGTTAGACAGGACATATGTGCACAACGTCCTCTTGGTGCCTAAAGGCACCGAACCCAACACATATCTCCTCAGCCATTACTCCAACATGGAGAACCACCCCTATTTCTTGTGTGTATTCTGGGAAATCATCGTCATTCACCAGCAGATCTCAGAGACCATGCTCGATGGTATGCAGCGACATCATACTATAAGATTACTCCGTTGAATGCAAGTGATCATTACAATTACTTATGTTTTCTTTTATTCACTTTATTGATGCCATATAGATGTTCGCGCAGTGTTGATGCAGTTCCCACCGGCCAACATGTCCATGTATACCCAACAACTTGTTGACTATGCGCTTCGAAAAGTCGAGCCCGACATGGATACTTTGGGCTCGGTAGATTTTGTATGTTGACTCGCAATTGCTCACAAAGCAGAAAAGTACGTTCACAGACGTCAAGCACAATCAAACTTACCATTCTCCATTTCTCATTTTTTTTTTGCTTTATCAATCTCCAGGTTGTTAGGATGTTTGAAGAGTTGGTTTGGAAATACCAGCTGCTTAGCATCGAACACGTTCTGCTTGCGCTGATCACTGGCCATCCATCACGCAATAACCGGCTTGGTCTTCGGATTCTGATCCAGATGACCGTACTCTCATCAGAGCTTTCAAATCGCATTTCGCACTGGATGTCCATTGGTGTTAGCCCACGGCCATGGGAGGAAGATCGCTATTATGACAAGATGCGGCAATATCTCGACAAGTATCCTGAGTACTATGGCTTTGAAGCTTACCAACACCAGCTGGATCCTGCGGGATTGGCCAACCTTCAACCACCTCTGGAAATGCCGCTCCTTGTTTTTTACTCGAACGTATTGTTGCGCCTGCTCAACATTTTTGATGTGATTATTGGTCGTCTGATCGAGTACCAGTGCACGGATGAACTAGTAGCCTTCCTTGATAAGTTTGGCTGCATGTATGCGTACCACAACACACCCATGGCATTTGTCCGAGACACACTGCTGTACTACAATGAATCCCCGTTGCTTCAAAACCCAACCGTTGTCAATGGACTTGTCAAGCTTTTGGATTTTAAGCAGGTCGAGTTGCATCCGGTGCTGACAGATTATGTTCAAGATGTCTCACAATCAACAAGAGGCTTTGACGAATCATATGTCCACGACGTACTTCGCAAGCTGGCGATGGCCATGGATCCACGAGAATGTGGTTACAAGACAGACTCACAACTTCCTGAGCGCCACTATCGTGAAATTCCTAATCCTGCCACTCTTGGCCTGTACACTGCTGCGATCGAGATCTTGGCAAGTCCGATATCTAAGGAAAATGTTGTTCAGTGGATCATGAATCTAGCTCTGGCGAATCGCACCGTCGACAGCAACAACCGATCTTCACTTCACGGAGGCTCTCAGGCTTACTCGCCCTACCCGTCCTTCTCGACACCCACGGCCTCTACAACCCTTGGAAGCGCGGGCTCGGCGACGCAGCAGTCGTGTAGGAGTGCCCCAGATCCTCTCGTTCTTCACGCTGCTGGATTCTTGTTCTCGGTACTACCAAAAAGCTACGTGGACGTGCTCTTCCAAGAATTTGATCGGTTTGTGAGGACAGATGAGCTGCTGCTTGAAGCATCCACCCGGCTTGAAGCACCTGCTGCCGATGCTGCCGAGTTTGCAAACGCACACACATCGGCATCCAACGGTGTCTCTGGAAGTAGCAGCAGCCAGGGCAACCAACCGTCCTTCCAACGCCAACCATCGATCCGGACAGCATGGCAAGACCGACTGCTGGCAACTTTCTTCAGTGACTATGTTCACTGCCGTAATAATTTTTCAAGCAACCGACCTAACAGCTTCCTCACGCTCTTCCATTCAGTGTGCCACTACTCGTCTGCAGATGTGTTGCTGCGCGTGGTATCATTGCTAGAAGGCTGGCGCAACTCGGCCAGGCAGTCAGCCTCCAATGGCGGTGATGGCCCAGCTAATCACGCCATGGAAGGTGTCCAGACAGTCTCGGATCAGGCGGCAACAGAGTCTCTACCTCCAATCCATACCGATGTCCAGCTGTTGTTCATCTGTGCTCTGGTTGGTCCACTGTTGCATCGGTTCGAAAAGGTTCAGATTGGTGGCACTACTGGCCACTTCTTAGTTGTTCTTGTCGAACTGCTCGCTTTTGTTACTACGGGTAAGCTGAGCGAGTTGGCTGCCTCAGCATCTGCTGGAGGAGGAGGAACAGGAGGCCTGGAGACCCTCGACCGGGTCATTGACTTTTTGCACCATGTTCGGTCGCAGATACCCAAGGACCCAGACACGAGCGCGCGCTTGGCCCTTGTCATGGCTGGAATGCATCCATGGCTTCGTGGCCGCATCGCAAGTATTGCATAACAAGAGGGAAAAAAGAAACGAAAAGACATGAAAAAAGAAGCAAGAAAGTCTATGACCATAATAAATGCGATTTTGAGCACAAATGCGTTGTAAGGTCAACAAACATTAATAAAATCAAGCAACATTAAAAAAAAACGAGATAAGAAATACAAATATTTTTGTGGAGTAACGCTAGGGTAAAATGATGTGTGAAAGTGGAGATCAAGTAGCTAGCAATGTTTATCCTTAGACTTGATGACCTGTCGAGCGCAGACGTGCAGCAGCCATCTCACGCAAGTCATTGATAATCTTGTTGTCCTTCTTGAGCTTCTCCTCTTGGGCGTAACGCAGCATCTCTCGCTTCTGTTCGGCGTTCAGAACCTGGTTCTCCTTACGAACACGGACAGCATTCATACGGTGATGACGGCTGCCAGACATGACAAATCCGGCATTCTCAAACGCTTCGATCTGTTCGCTCTCCAAACCAATTTCACCACGACGTGGAATACGCTTGCCCTCCTGAACATAGGCTGCCATGGCTGAACCTTCACCGGCTAACAAAGCACCACCATAGCTGCGCTCGTCCATCTTCTTGTCTCGAAGCTGCAGAGGAGCCGGCCCAACCTCCATATCGTCGCCCGGTAACACAACCTCCTTCTCCACCCACATATCGTCAGAATATTCGTCCTCAATTGGTGGTGCCAAGGATGGTTTGCTAGACGATGATGGCGCCGCTGGAGCAGGAGTGGAAGCCTTTTCCTTATGAACTTCCGCAGATGGTGATGGTGAACGAGAAACAGGTGTCGGTGATCGAGATCGAGATCGAGATCGTGAACGTGAACGTGAGCGCCGCGACGATCGCCTGCGTCGTCGTCGGCGATCCTCCTCATCTTCGTCTTCAGATCCTGAACGGTCCGACACACTAGCGCTTCGGTCACGGCGGCTTCGCGACGAACGACGGCTACTCCGATGTCGACGGGATCGATGCCGCGAGCTTCGTGACCGCGATCGCTTGCGTTTGCTCTTTTTGCTCTTCTTACTACGTCCGCTATCCGAACGGTCGTCATCCGAATCAGAATCTAGTGGATTATTGAGAAGATAATACATGACATGACTTTGTTAGCTAAAAGAAATAAAAAAAAAGTGTTTTAAAGAGACATGAATTTGGAAACAGGAATCAGAAAACAAAAGCTATGACATACCATGCTTGCGACTCTTCTTGGACTTTGACTTTTTCTTCACTTCACGGTCTGGCGATGGCGAACGATTCCGTAGCTCCGACTCTGTAGGCGAAGGTGCCCAGATTGAAACCTGGATAGCATTACGCTGTTCACGCCGACTATGGGTATTTTCATACAAGAATAGACAATATTGTAAGTAAGCTATGGTCCAACACAACTTGAATCATACACCTTGCAGCTCGTTTTGCCGCCGGTATTCCCAGTGTTCATCCAGTACCTTTCATTGAAATGTGAAAGTTGATCCTGAGAGCGTCGGCCTCCACGATATGGTTGTGATGGACGAGAGTCGTCTTCATCCTCTCTTGCGCCTCGGCGACCACGTCCTTCATGTTCCTGACTGAAATAGCGGTCCAGCTCATCACGATAGTGGCCAGGTCGTGTATCACGATCACCATTTTGATCACGATCACGGCCGCGACCACCCCGATCATATCGCCCGCCATTCCGATCATCTCTCGAAGGCATATATCGGTCATCTCGTCGTGATGGTGGTTCTGATTGATTGTAGTCGTCACGACGCCGGTCATCTCCTCTTCCTCTTCCTCCTCCTTCTCCTCCTCGCCGTGATCTTCCAAAGTCATCTCGATCGTCCTCGCGCTGGTAAGGTGAGCGTGATCTTGATCGTCGTGGATTATAGTCTCGTCCACGGGGAGTCGAAACATCTCGCTCACCACCAATTCTTCGAGGGCTAGGACTTCTATCATCTCTTCTCCTTATGTCTCTATTATCATCACGTCGAGGCGGTGTGCGGGATCCTCTGGGACTTGGGCTTCTCCCCCTTCGATAAGAATCATCATCTCTTCTTGCTGGTGACTGACTCCGTCGATATTGGCGAGAGGGAGGCGGTGTACGACTTGGAGAGCGTCGTCGATGGTCGTCTTTATTATAGTGTTGTGTCCTGTCTGTTTCGATGGGTGACCGTCCCCGGCTACTGCTTCTGCGGCGGCGACCATGTGAAGATGGCGAATGAGAGTCGCTTCGCCGTGGCTGCGGGCTGATGGAGCGTGATCCTCCTCGCTGGCGGTCAGGCATGGTGTGAGTGTTGAATGCAAGAGACTTGGGAGGACCTGATCGCCTGCCAAATTTGAAGAATTCAGCGCAACAGCGTATCTATTACGTTAGGGATTTCATTTTGTCGTAAGAGCTTACAAAATTTTTCGTTTTTGATAGATTTGCTCTCTATCCCTTTTTTTTTTTCAAAATGGGTCAGTTTTCTTAGTAAAACTGACCTATTTTGTTTGCCCGGTTTTCTGCGGGAAAATTTTCTTGTATTTCCTCACACAGTTTGGGAGGATGCCCTTCCTACACCATGCAAGTTTTGTCTATTACACTCTCTCTTTCGCATACACACACCTTTTCCCACACCATTTTCCAGAATTATATCGTGTATGGACAACACAGCGGCAATCCCCACGCCAATAATGTTGAGGCCTTCAAAGTGGCAAGTACAAGGGCACTAAAAATCTATGATCGTACCTTGGAGATGCTGAGCGACGAGATGGATGAGGTGAGAAAGGCGACGGAGCTGTGCTTTCACTACTTCAACTCCAAGATTTAGACCCTGAAATAAAAAGTAGCAAGTATGTGCCGGGTTGCTGGAGGACATCCTCCCAAATTGTGTGAGGAAATACAAGAAAATTTTCCCGCAGAAAACTGGGCAAACAAAATAGGTCAGTTTTACTAACTGACCCATTTTGAAAAAAGAGGTAAAGATATCATTTTAAATGCACACAAGACCAAATATATGAATTTTGAAAGCCTCTCCTTCACTTTATTATCAGTTTAGTTCGATAATCATAGGTCGAGGGCCTTCTTGAATAAAAATACTCTCTTCCTTGAGATCATCTTCATCCTCAACACTTGTACGGTACTTGGCCGTCTCACCGGTTTCATCCTCACTCTCATCCGAAGAGTCATCGTCCTCTGTGTCGTCGTCCTCAGACGAAGTGTCCGAATCCTCGTCCGAGTCTTCATCTTCGCTCTCACTTTCGTCTTCTTCGCTCTCCTCGGGGGGTTCCTTGGCCAACGCCTCTAATTCCTCAAGGTGCCATCCAATCTCACTCTTCTTGATATCAAAGTGGTGCAGTTCATGGGCTAACGTCCTCAACACATTCTCGCTAATATCATGTTCATTAGTAGAGTGAACAGAAAGACGCACAAACATGTCGTGTTAATAAGTGTTAATAACAGAAGTAAAGGACCACCAGGAAAGATTCTGTGTCATATTCATCTTTACCTTGCAGTTTGGATCCAGACACAATAGTCTTCAATAAACATCTTGCTGTAGATATAATATACATCGTCATGGTCCAGCACATCTTTTACGGCCAGTAACGCTCGCAAAACTCCGCGACGTCCCAATCGCAGCAGGACGTAGACGTCCTGCAGCACTTTTAGTGCCAAGGACCACGAGCGATAGAGTGGGTAGGCGAGCATACGGCGGAAACATGCCACAACAGTCTCCCGTAAAGTTGTGAACTGATCCAAAGCTGCCAGAGTTGATGAGAGCTTGCAGATCGTCCATGGAGTCTCAACGGTATTGTCTCCCTCAGTCACGCGGAGATTGTAGCTGTACGCAAAGAGGATATCGACTAGGCCGAGATAAGTGCTCTTGGGGTTCTGCAGTAAGTCTTATTGTGATAAAGATAACGTTGAAAGATATCACAGAATTGTTGTGTCAGTAGCCCAGCAGAAGCTCAAAATAAATGATCTCATTCACAACTTTCAAAGAATAGACGTACATTCACGTTTCGGCAGATCACGCAGCTGATCTTGTTCTTTTTCCGTAAAAGGCTTGGAGCCCTTTTGGTCTGTGCCCGATGCAAGTGACATTTGTTCCAGGCTGAATGCCAAACTGTCTTCTCCGGGTGCCGGTCGAGACGGATCAATAATTTTCACCTGGGATAATCCAGATTCACGAGGTATCATCTGATTTACCAGTGTAGACTTTGTGTGGTCTCGTTGCGTTATTGATGCATCTGTAGTAGCTTTTTCAATTGACGATGACACTGGGGTGATCAGGGTCTTTGGCGTGGCCTCAGAAATGAGTGTGGATCGAGTCGAAACCTCCCGAAGGCCAATAGTTTCGAGTTCCGGGTTCTGCGGCTTGCTCTCTGTGTCTTCTTCATCGTGAGATACAATATTCAGTAATGATGATCGAGTGAGTGTATTGCGGCTTGATTTGGCTGATGTGTCCAGAGACATAGAGGAGCTGTCTCCAGCGGAAGCGGTAGGTGCTGAGACCTTCGAGAGCAGAGTAGCAGGTGATGGCTTTGATGAATGTGGTTGTAAAGGCGTCGCTGTTGCTTTGGATCCATCAGTTGGTACGGCCACCTCCTTCTCCGCCTTTTGGATCGCGCGGAGTTCGTGCCACCAAGTTGTTTTGAACTTTAGAAGGTGTTGGATCTCCTCTTCGTTCATAAAATCGCTCATGTAGTATTCATCGTCAAACTTGGCATTCTCGCGCTCTATCCGGTTGGATCGCCTCTGCTCCGGAGTAGAATGTTCTGGGTCGTAAACATCCAAAGCATCGTTACCAGTCTCTTGCACGTGTGTGAAAAAGCCATTGTACAGGTTATTAAATCCATAACGAACTTCACTGATAAGCGTCTCCTGTGCAATATCTTGTGGAAGTTGCCAATCGTACTCCTCGTCTACAACATGAAAGATAATACACAAAAGGAATACATATGTTTTAACAGATGGCTTAGCGAACAATGACTTTGAGCATGTGATTCTTCCCAGTGATAAACTGGAATACGATGTGAACTGGCTCACCTTTGTCAATAGTCTTTCCTTCAAGTGTCTCGCCATTTTTGATAACTTCAATCAGTGGACGCCTGGCTTGACGATCCTTAGCGTGCTTTTCTTCTTTCCGGACAAGAAGTGTGGTGAGAAGGTCCAAATCCGGAAAGAACTGACCAGGTTCTTCTTTAGCAAGGACGACAGTTAAATCTCCTTTAGCTACATCGTAAGTTGCCTGCGATCGCTCATCTTCAATCACATTCCCCGGGAACGTTAATCTATTTGTTAGATTATAAAGAGTGGCGAAGGTTTTAGCAACAATTGTAAATGGAAATGATGACAAGCCGTTGTATAACTGTGGCATATAAAGATCAACAGCGTAGTTCTAATACCTCAGAAAGTAAGGCTTCAAGTAAAACTTAAACTCTGGTCCTTCTACAAAAATGTCTACATCTTGTGCCTATTAGATGTACAGTTTTCATCGGCAGAGGGACAGTTTAGAGCCAACGTCTTTGGAGGCTACCAGAACAGACTCTGCGGAAAGAATGACAAGTCCATAAGAGTAAAGATTTACTTTAATGTAAGGTGCATGGATGACAATGGTGACAAAGTCATCCGTTTGACTAACGGAGAACTTTGGTGTGATCATTATGGAATGAAGAAGAGGGAGAGAGGGAGCTGATCATGAAGCTAATCAACACCGCAACGGTTTTTTATGGTGGTAGTAAGCAGTAACAAGGTTAAAATCCAAGCAGTCACATATTGGTGGCGCGAGGCAACCGTCAGTGAATTTCATCTTTGAACTCTGAAAACTCGCGAATGCGACGTACGCGCCGTCGCTTCAGCTCTTGATAGGTGCCGTAGAGGCTGGCCAGATCCTTGGCAAGTATAAACAGGCAACCACCGAGAATATTCCTGTGAAATGAATCTGGAATCCGAGTCTTGATAAAACCGAATCGGCCCAGCAAACTATAGTACAAGATCAAGAGATGGATATGAGTACACGAGTGGACAGCATTAGGACAGAGCAAGTTCGAGAATTGCAGTGCTGTTGAAATAGGATCATGAACGGAGACAAAGAAGTCGAATTACCTTCCACAGATTGACGAAATTGCAGGCATCAGCAATGCTCCTGCGATCATCCTACCCAAGTCTTTGCGGTCCAAAAATGACTCCCCTTCTTCCTCCGCGGCCATTTGTGTTGCTAAGGCAGTTGCTCTGCCACTATCATTATCTTCGGGCTCAATACTGGCATTCATGCCCAGGCCAGCCACACCGGTCACACGCTGTTTGTCTCGACGCCACTTTGCTTCAAGGCGTTGTGCTAGGCCTCCCCAAAGACCGTTGTACGCCATCCTGACCCACGGCAGCAACGAGATAGTGAGGGCGGGACTTGGTGGAAAGGAGACATGCAGCTGCTCGTTGCCAACAATCAGAAGTGGAACCAACGGCATTATAGAGTCGATCAGCGTTGTCCGTGAGAGAATGAGCAATCCTGGAATGATTGGCAGCCCGGTCTACATAGAATAGAGCGGAAAAAGCGCGTAAGAACAGAGACATTTGACACTGCATCCTCAATCTCACATCTCACAAATGAAAGAGATGAATCGGCATACCCAAATACGCCAACCCCAAGGTTCGGAGCCACCTAGTATCCGTTCACCCTGTTCAGTCCCGCAGATGGCTAAAACAGCATACGCGCTATCATAGAAATAGTTCAATATGCAAAGTAAGGAATCAAGGTACAATAATATAGATAGCACCTAATAGGCGAACAACATGTGGTATGTCTCTTACCCGTATGTTGTACTTGTGATGAGGACAGAGCAAGTGAGGCCTAAAAATGTCATGTAAGGAATGGCGGTGTGGACGAGCGAGTCAAATGACGAATAAATGTAGAGAGTGATCGATAGTGGTTCCGCTATCCGGTACACAGTATTGCAGACCGAGCATCGAACCTAAAACCATGTAAGAAACAGAAGAACGTTTGTCAACGTTAATGTGGGCATTCCCCCATCTTGCGTATAGAGGCATTGCTATAGCTCTGGGGTGAGTGAAACAAACCTGCTTTCGAGCAAACTGTGCCCTATTCTTGTCGATCCAATCAAGCAGACAGTCTTCATGCGAAACAAGGGTACATTGGCAAGGGTGTACCCATCGCCCAACGCTATCTTCATCTGTACCGAAGCAGATATAGCAACGATTTGGCTCAGCTTGCTCTTGGTTTGTAGTAATAGCAGCAGCACCTGGAGAACGAGCAGATGGTGTTGCGACAGAGTTGTTGACGTAGCGTCCTGTGTCTGATGAGGGTGTTGTTCTGGATACCGGATTGGGTTCACGAATAAGAAAGGCTGCACTTGCAGAGTTCGAGGTCGAAGATGCAGTTGAGACTTGAATTGTATTCATTTTCAAATTTAAAGCTACTTGAATTTATAATATGATTTAAAATGCCTCGCTCAAGAAATCTCGAAAAGGAGTATTCGAGGGGAGACGGTGGAGAGAAAAGCAGTACGTGGGTGCTGATGGTGTGGGGCACAATAACACATGAAGGAATGACATGCAATGCATCCCTCTGAGGATTTTGTGCTGCACGTGACCATCAAAATGATCTGCCCAAAAGGGAAGTGGGCTACTCAACCACAACTCTTTCGCCATCAACTTCATCCCTTAGCGCGTCTGCCATCTTATATTCCTAAACTACTTCCATGGATACAGTAGGCGCACAACTTGTAAGTCGGCATCAGGATCATCGCAGCTTCTAGCCTCATAAAATGACCTGGCATGCAGCTCTACTATGTTCATCTGATGAACTACCAAGCAATTTCACCACTTTAACGCGTTTTCTTTGCACCTTACACTATCACTACAGCTTGAGGCATGGGAAGCCGGTACTCCATTTGAAGCACCGCTACCCAACTGGCTACACCCCATCCTCGCAATTGTCACACTAGGAAACGGCTTGGCGCTGGCCGCCAAGTTTGGCGTGTAAGTGATTTATAGATATTGGTACGACTTGTGTTAATTGCTTCTTCGGAAGGTTTGGGAAAATGTCAAACCCCATGCTCACAAACGAACAAATATATGTTGGGTGTGTATTCTTTCGTTGAATCGTTAGGTCACAGAAGCAATCGATCTACCATGACCTTTCCACGGCTATTCCTAGTGCCCTGCTGCTCGGTTTTGGCGTTGTGTTTCTGTTCCTGTCTGTGGGCCTGTACATTTGAGACCCACGCATCTCGTGAGCGGTTACAAATTAAAAAATATCAGATTGTTATGCCCAAGAAGGAAGAAACGTCAGCTGAAGCATGAGAGCCGTAGTGGCCCAATGGCCCCACCCCCCGTGCAGGCTATAATTGTTATGTTGTTACTGCTGTCTAAGCATAAAGTGTCTCGTACTCTCATGTCCTCACACCCAATCCAAGAGTCACGTACTCTTCTTTGCCACGCAAAAGAAATGCGCGTGAGAAAGAAACATGGTTTTTTGCTGCTCAGAAAAAGGAAAAGTTTCCCAAAAAGCTATTTGGCATCGGAGAGATGAAGAAAGCAGCCGTTCGGTTGGGTAACGGCTATCTACAATAATCCTAAGGGCAAAAAGAAAAAAAAAATTCGCGTCTGTTTGTTTGACCTTCGGGTGTCCCTCTTAAAAGTGTTTGTGCGCAAGTGAATGCACATTTTCCTTTTTATTCCTATTTTCCTATTTTCTTCATACCTTCCTCACCACCTGCCCATCCGGTCGTGATCGACCAGATTTCTTTGTATATAGCTCATTCCACACCCTTCGCTTACTTAACCTGTTACCACTCCACGGTATCCAAACATCAATCTCTTCTCTCACATTCATTCACTCTCACTCCTACCCTATTTCTCTTGTGCCCAGCCACTCGTTCAGGTCAACCTGAACATCTAGGAACGTGGTTTTCCCCTGTGGATTTATAACGACTACGCACAATCTGCTCTTCATTGTTCATCGTGACCTTCGGCAGGAGGTACTCCCTGCTGCTTACCAGACGGTTGTTTCAAAAGGAATTAGAATTCTGCAAAGTCTTGGTTTTCTTAGCTGCGCCAGAAACCCCACCCAGCAATACCCCTCTTAAGCCATTTTCTCCCCACCACTCTCCTTTTCTCTTCGCTGTTTTGCACCAGCTCCTTTTTTCTTCTCCATATTCCTCTCTACGTTTTCGTTGAGATTCAAACAAATATTACCATTCCTGCAGCATGTCCTACCAATCCCCCCAAGGATCGATACCCTCTCTACCTGCTGCCCAGGAACAAAAGACCAAGGTATGTGGAGGCAATAATGATAGAGTCCAGTATGACGGCGGAAAAGAATAGTCTCAGACTGACCCCTCACTCGCACTTGGAGCATCACCACACTTTGAACTGACAACGCTCTTTTATCCATCATCTCTCCTTGTTTCTCTCCTCCACCTCCTCTTACTCCCACCAACAGGCCAAGGACAAGAGGCGTCGTCCTGAGCCTAAAGCAATCGTTGTCCCTCCTCAACACCTTTCGGACTCTTCTTACAATGATGCGCTCGTGTCGTCGGAAGAGAATATACCCCCGAATCCTCTGGCCCTCATGACCCCGCCCATGTCTCCAACGCACGCCACTACCACTTTTGACGAGCACTACCACGCCACGCTTCAAGCCAGGGTCGCCATGTTACC
Source organism: Actinomortierella wolfii (assembly GCA_016098105.1). Taxonomy (NCBI): domain Eukaryota; kingdom Fungi; phylum Mortierellomycota; class Mortierellomycetes; order Mortierellales; family Mortierellaceae; genus Actinomortierella; species Actinomortierella wolfii. The sequence goes on from JAAAIY010000007.1 coordinate 92,030, forward strand.
GCCTTCTGACCCTCCCTCTGTGGTTGAAACAGCTCCCTCTTCTTCGTCTTCGTCAGCTGCCCAAGCTCCAGGGTCCTCTTCATCATCATCATCTTCTTCTTCCTCTTCCTCTTCCTCTTCGTCCCGCCAAAAGAATGACCGCCACAGCCATAAATACAGACCCTCTCCGCACCGGCGACGTTCCATCCAGTTTAGCTCATATTCTGAGAGCTCACCCCTGTGGTCAGATGTTTCGTCCACAGTATCTGCCCCTGCATCGTCAACGCCATCGCTAGTCACTCGCCCTTCTCCTTCATATAAGTTTTCTCGGCCACTGTCGATGCGATGGGAAGACTACGAGGACTGGGAGCGCGAAGAAGTAGAGGCGGCACTCTATCAAGCAGACGCCTCAGAACACACAATTCAAAGCCTTGACGTGCGCTCTTTGGACAATTTTACAAGCTACGATCGCTTTGGCCGCCCTCGTCGGAGGCATCACCACATTGACCTGGACTTTTCAGAGATGGCAGCCTATCAGCGGCAGTTTGAAGGAGCACACGATGCCAACCTTGATGTTGACCAAACAGGCATATTGGATGCTTATCGTGAGAGTGTCGGAGAGCAAGTTGCCAAAGCTCGACGCGCCATGGAGAAGAACAAACAAATTCTTGAATCCTTTGAAGAAGAACTCGAGGCAGTACAAACATCCATCGGTATGTCCCCTATTCAGCTCAATTTCAGCAGTATTGATGAGGATAGAGAAAAGAAGTAGGAATGACTACTTTGTTGACCTTAGTCCCAGGGTATCCAGCACCATACTAACATGAGTGCCTCCCTTTGCGCTGCCCCTACACTTTTATTATTTTGTTCGTTTATTCCACTCGTCATGCAACACTTGACAGACAAGAACATGGAGGAGTGCAATGCGGTGAGGACAGCAGTGGAGGAAAACTTTTGGAAACTCGAGTGCCTTGCTCTTAGTTTGGAAAAGGATCGACAGGAGATCTCCAAGCAGATCCAGGCCGTTAATCGCGAGGGCAGTCAGGCCGTTGAGGTGGTATCAGGTTGGCAAGTGCGGATTGATTGGCTTGGACAGCAGATTGACAACACATCCAGCTATGTTTCCGAGCTGGTTCTCTCGGAGCAAGAGTGCATGTCCTTTGTGAGGATGCTTGTCCACCAAAATCAACAGCATGCCGGTGCACCTCTCATCTCGCGGACAGTACGGCATCGGATTGAAAGCGTCGCTCCCCCTCAACCAAACCCAAAACTCGTAAGACCTGATTCGCCCTCATCCATCACCGTAGTGGCCACACCGCCTGTGACTGAGGCATCTCAAACTGAGTGTATTATGAATAAGGGCAAAAGTCGTGCTGATTCGCCAAAACAAACGAACGCTGCGGCCACAGTTTCTCCTCAGGAACACCTATCGTTGCCTCTCCATGCTCGCCACTCTGCCAACGATCTTACGCGCGACTTTTCTCGACTAACGATTGCCCTGGAGCAGCGTCAGCCTCGACCAACCTACTCGCTTTTCCGCCGCGCAAGGTCCAACAGTACAGGTGGCTCTGGAAGTTATGGAGCCCATCACTCCGCCCAACTCCGACGACCCTTTGTAACTTTCCAGCGTGGCCACCAGGCCTACATCAATGCGCAAGCTCAGATGCAGTCCCAGGCAAAGCAGTCCTCTGCCAGCATCGAAGGCCGTCCACCCTCTATGCAAGACAAAGCAGGCCCACTGCCGCAGTTGGAGAATCTGACAGGACTGCCAAAGGTCATTCCACTCGCGTCTTTTGATGCACCCTCTATGCCCTTGCCAGCAGCTTCCACTCCAAATGGCCGTATCAAACGGATAAGCACAGCGTCGCTACCACCTGTTCCGATGCACTCGTGGATCCGCTTCCAGTTCAACAAGATTGTTGGGAGCCGTTCATCCAAGCCTGTCGTATTTTATATGGCGTCTATGAATTAAATTGTTGTAATTAGAAAGACTTGCTCTATTTGACTGGAGGGACCCAATTCCACTTCTTTTTTTCCCTCTTCGTATTCCCTCCATTCTCACCTGCCACTCTCTACATTGTACTCCTAACTATATAGCTGCAAAAAAACGTACACATTAACCATCATTCCTCAGCAATTGTTCATTGGCTCTTGAATTCCCATGGAGCAATCCCCATTTTTGGTCAACAATGATAGTACCTCGGGTGAGCTAATGCGTACACCACAAGGTGGTGGTCGCTTCACCTACCGCTCACGTTCGGTTACCCCTTTTTTCGACCGAGAAGATCACAGTGTCTCTGAGGAGAAATACATCAATGACCCCATCCATGTAGGTTCTTTTGCCTTCCACTCTGTGAGCCAAAGGACTATTCTCTGTACTGCGCTACCAAGTTTGAAGTTGTAGTCTGAACAAACAATCAAAAACAACCCCTTTTGACCATGAGACCCTGTTATCCAACGTTTTGACTCTATTAGGGCCATATCCTTCTTGATGAAGATTGTCTCAACTGCATCGACACTCCTCAGTTTCAGCGCTTACGAGAACTGAAACGTATGTTATATTTTCCACATACCACTCTGTCTTGCTACATGCGAAGGAACTCTGTTAACGTTGCAAAGTCAGAACCTTACCTTTCACCTTTTTCACTGCTTCGCTTTTTTTCGAATGAAATATCAGAATTAGGTTCGGCATACTATGTATTCCCTGGAGCTACACATAAGCGCTTCGAACATTCGATAGGCACATCGCATCTTGCGGGTGAGTTGGTCGAACGCTTCATGTTCACACAGCCCGAACTTGGTATTACATTGAGTGACGTCAAATGCGTTAAACTGGCAGGACTGTGCCATGACCTTGGTAAGGATGGCAGAAAGGATTCCAAGACTGTCTAAAGAGGAACATTAACATTACCAGCCCTACTCTAATACCAAAACCGGCTATTTTCATATTCTTCTCCTTCCTGTCCTATATATATATAAGGTCATGGGCCATTCAGCCATGTATTTGACAATGAGTTTATTCCGCGCGCACGACCAGGCTTTCAGTGGACCCATGAGCAAGGATCCGAGATGATGCTTGAGTACATGATTGATGACAATAATATTGATATCGAGAAGGAGGAAGTGGCATTTATCAAAGACCTGATTATGGGTGAAAGGCGTGGAAGTAGCAGGTATTAACATTAACGACTGCTCTCGTTCTTGGCTGACCTTCTGTCTTATTTTTTGCCTGTACTTACTAACTTCGTCTTAATTGTTCATTGCACTACAATGATCCTCTTTTCGTTACAACAGTGATCGACCTGGATTTTTATTTGATATAGTTTCCAATAAGCGCAACTCTCTGGATGTCGATAAGTACGATTATATTCAGCGCGATTGCTACAATGTTGGCATCCGTACATCGATCGACGGCTCCCGGTTAATGAAAATGTCCCGTGTGATTGGCGACGAGATTTGTTGGCATCACAAAGAGGTCTACAACCTCTACGAGCTGTACCATACCCGCTTCAGTTTGTTCAAACGCGTGTATACGCATCGTGTTGGCAAGGCTATCGAGTACATGATTACGGATGCTATGCTAGAGGCCGACAACATCATGGGCATCTCTAAGGCTATCGATTGTCGAGAAGAATACCTAAACTTGACAGATGATATTCTGCTACAAATCGAGCGGTCAAAGGATCCGGTAATGTTTTGCTATTATCGCGTTTTTTACCGATAAACAGAAAAAAAATTGAGGTATGAAAGTACTTACCTTGCTATGGTTCGATTTCTTAGGGTCTCGAAAAGTCACGAGCAATCATCAAACGAATCCGCACAAGAAATCTATACAAGTTTGTCGATGAGCTCATCATCCCCCGGGACAAGAAGGATATTTTGACCAAGGTATAGACTAGTCACTGCGAAGAGAAAAGATACAGACTATGGATGACCATTTCTTATTGTCTTGTTTAAGTTATTGTAAACTGACACGACCGCTGTGTATGAAAACAAATAGGATCGAATCACACCCTTTGAGATTGCTTCGTGTCAAGGTCCTAATGACCATTTGGAAGAGGACGACATTATCGTGGAGTTTCTGAAGAACAACTACGCCATGAAAGATCGGAACCCTGTGGATGGCATCAAGTTTTTTTCTAAACACAACCATTCGGTATCGTACCACATCCCGCGCGAAAAAGTGTCGACCTTGATTCCGTCCGAGTTCCAAGAGTGCTTGATTCGAGTTTTTGTTCGTGACCCAGCCAAGGTCGGTCCGGTCCATGGAGCCTTCCGACGACTCATGTCGCGTTACTTCCGCGATTTGCCACCTTCAACAACTTCTCCCTACTTTGACTCAACCAACAAGACACCGGAGAAGGGCCCCTCCACTATATATGGCCCGATCATTGGTGCGAGTGGCACACCTTTCTCAATGCCAGAACGTGGTCATTCGCCATCGCGCCGTGGGACCTCCCCATATGGTAGCATTGTTGGTGCGGGATACCATTTAAATCAAAATAACAAGCGCAACCAAAGTCCTACCCCGCAACAGCGACGAGTCCGCGCATCAGCCGCAACTCAGAGTAGAAGCATGGACCTTACCGACGGCTGAAGCGTTAGGCGCGCGATGCATTCGGTGCTGCTCCACCCCTCATAATAAAATAAAAGACAGGATACATGGACATGAGCCGTGACAGATGTCATAAGAAATGAATGGATTTGTTGCGGTTAAGAATTCTATATTGTTCGTTTGTCTGATATGAGTAAGTCTAATTTTCGGGCTTGTACTCGGTGGCCTCGCCACGGGCCTCCATTCGTGCCTTGGCCTCACGGTAGGCCCAGGAGTGGAGGCTAGAAAAATGTTCAAAAGGCAAGCAATTAGTCGCGAGAAAGTACTGAAAGCTAGTAGAGTGTCTGGAATGGCAATATGCAATAGAACAAAAAGTGGTCTTACTTTGTATCGGGCTTGTAGTAGATCAAAGCAGTGGCAAAGGCCATGCTGCCAAAGAAACCCCAGACATACATGGACTCCCAGTCCTCCTTAACGCGCTGGGCACCAGCGGGAAGAGGCTAATCCGGAGAGTAAAATAAAGGGCAAAATACCAAAGGATCAATTGGTTAGCTAGACGGTTGCCTTGTAGGCATGCGTTTTTACTTCTCAAGTTGGACGTGGTGGATCGCCTTGAATGGTAGAGATGCATAAAATGTCAACAACGATATCAAGTAAGGAGATCGGAGCACAGGTCCGATTCTCCTTGTAGAAAGGAGCACAAATATGACGCCCGGAACATCAACGTAGTCTGTTGTGCGCATTGAGTCTGATTGATCAAAGTGCAATGGAGTTGAATGCTGGTCATTTCCACTGCGGAGAGCTTTCGTAAGGTTCGATGTCGAGTGGAATGGACATCCTCCTCATCTTTCTGCGTCATGGAACTGCAATGGTTTCCTCCGAGAGATGGAACAGAGCTAAGTGAAGGTGAGGGAGAAAAGCAAGGGTACCTTCTCACCAAAGAGATAACCAGTTGGCAGGTTATACTCTTGGTGGCCACCAGCACGGGCGAGGAGAGGAGTACGGCGCAAAGGAGCGCGTGTGAGGGAGCGAGCCAGGAGGGACATTATAGAGTGATGAGGAAAGAGAATGGTTTCAATGTCAAATTGCAGCGAAATCCGAAGGGTTAAATTGTCCCCTCCGCTCTTTCAGACTGCCACTGCCTCTTCCAAACTTCCAAAATGTCAGTCTTTTGGCTGCACAGGGCAAGCGAACCCTTCTCAGGTACAAGCCACCACAACACGCTACTCAAGTGGTGGCACAATTCTTTTTGCACTTGCATTCGCTCCTCATCCCTCGGTTCTCCCCTCCCAATAGCTTCAAGAGGAAAAGACGAGTCCACTCACACCTTCCCACCCGACAACTTTCAACGCGTCCAAAACTTTGCGTAATGGAGAAGGTCTCTCAGTTTGACGAAATTTATCTTGGCCTATCGCCTGATCTTGGCCGTCTGCGACTTGCCACAAATGGTCTGGGATGGAAGGCTCTTAGTGGCGAAGGCATCTTCACTGTGCGTGACACCGATCTCAAAAAGGCTACATGGCTGCGTGCTGCTCGTGGATTCCAATTGCGCTTGACCCTACGCGATGGACAGATTGTCAAGTTTGATGGATTCGCACGCGATGTAAGTGAGGTGTACATGTCTATTTTCTGTCATGGAAAACAAACAACTTCGCATAGCGAAAAGAGGCGCGTACGCAAATTGACAGAACCGTTAATCTCACTTTCACTCACATGACTTGAAAAATAGGACTACGACACATTGAGGGATATTGTCAAAGCTAACTATGGATTGACTCTCGAGTCCAAGGAGCTGAGCGTCAAAGGCTGGAACTGGGGAAAGACTGAGTTCCAAGGTACCACTAAGCATCCCGTCAATGGAGGAACCATGATACTAGTCATCCTCAGGAAGGAGAAAGATACAGGATGATAGAGCACTCAACATTCTGCGGCCTTAATTTTTCTTTATGGGCTCATATAGGTAATAACTTGCTTTTCAACGTCGGTAACAAGGAGATGTTTGAAATTCCTCTGAAGGAAGTCACCAACACCAGCTTGACTGGAAAGCATGAAATCATGATGGAGCTCGGAGCTCCCGATTTGGATGGCGCTCCCAATAAGAAGTTCAAAGGCGATCAACTAGTTGAGATGCGATTCTATATTTCAGGAACTGTCCCCAAGGACCCTGATGCAGAAGATGAGGCCGATGGCGAAGAAGAGAGTGCAGCTCAGGTAAAGATGGATAACATGGCTTGGAAAGCACATATGCACAGGACACATTCTCGATTTTTTTGACTGACAATAAGTCCATGTCATGAAATTTTAGGTCTTCTATGATGAGATCAAGGCGAGAGCAGAGATTGGCGAAGCTGCACCTGGTGATGGCATTGTCATGTTTACTGAGGTGCTGTGTCTTACACCTCGTGGTCGTTATGACATTGACATGTTCCCGACATTTTTGCGTCTACGTGGCAGGACGACTGACTATAAGATTGCATACACGAGCATCATCAAACTGTTTTTGCTGCCCAAGCCTGACGACGTGCACGTTCTTTTTGTCATTGGTTTGGATCCACCACTGCGCCAGGGCCAGACCCGCTATCCATTCTTGGTGTTCCAGTTTGTTCGCGAGGAGGAAACAGATGTTACGCTCAACCTGGAAGAAGATGTCATTGCCACCAAATATGAGGGCAAGCTGCAGAAGAAGTATGAGGCACGCACGTTTGAAGTGGTGAGCACACTGTTCCGCGCATTGGCTGAGCGTCGTGTGACCATCCCAAGCGAGCATTTCAAGAGCTACCACCAGCAGGCGGCTATCAAGTGCTCGATGAAGGCAAACGAAGGTGTTCTCTATCCCTTGGACAAGTCTTTCTTGTTCATTCCCAAGCCTCCAACATTTATTCCTCACAGCGAGATTGGCAGCGTCACGTTCTCTCGTGTGGGAGGTGGTGCGGCCACGGCATCGCGTACGTTTGATGTCAAGTTTAATATGAAGAGTGGCACAGACTACGCGTTCTCTAGCATCAACCGAGAGGAGTATAACAACCTGAATGACTTTTTGCAACTGAAGAAGATTAAGACCAAGTCGCTTGATGAGGAAGTCGCAGGCCGCTATGTGGACGAGATGGGCGATGAAAGCGAATCAGAGGAGGAGGATTCAAACAAGCGATCGAAGCGTTCCAAGCCCGCTCCAACTTATGGAGGCGACGACGATGATGACGATGGATCGAGCCCTGACGAGGACTTTGTGGCTGACGATAGCGAGAGTGAGGTTGCGGAAGAATTTGATGAGAATGTTAGCGATACTGCCTCTGGATCTGATGATGATGATGACGAGGACGAGGATGAAGATGAGCGTCCAGCCAGGAAGTCAAAGAAGTGAGAGCGTAGTATCACTGAGGATTCTTGATTATCAATGAAAGCGACTCATTCATTCTGTACAATAAAAAGAAATATGAAAGCACGAAAATGAATAGGAACTGTGCTTACATAGTGCACATCGCAAAATACGCTGACTTTCTAAAAAAAAAAAAAAAAAAAAAAAAAAAGTTGCCATTGAACAAGCTTGCTTCTACACTTGTCCAAACACTATAGATACTGCGTATGATATTCATAGCATTGCCGCCATAAATACCATAATGGCAACATCTATTTGGGTTTGGAAGCGAATGTAGGAAGAAAATAGTCCGGCCAAGCCGTGTCTCATGCGTAAAGTCATACCTGAATATAGGATTGGGAACAGGGAGCATTGGGCTGCAAAGGCGTGTCCCAGATTTTCCCAGAATGCTGAAGGATGGTTGTAGATCGTCGCTCGTACATCATTGACGCGAACAGGCGGTTAAGTCACGTAACAAAATGAAAACCAAGAGAACCAAAGAGTTTATTTTTGGGGCCGAAGAATGACAACATGAAGATTGATTCTGATGATGTCATGGTTGGATACTTTTCGGTATTGCGACCAGTTCGTGCTCATCATCTTTTCTTTCTTAGCCGTGCACACAAATGCAGAAAGAGTCAAGTGCACGCGTCTATGCCTTCTTAATTGAATCGTTACTCCGTTGTCTGGATATTTGAAGTGTACGCTGATTAACTTGGACACCATTGAGACGTTTGAGAAACTCCAAGCGTTGTTTTGAGTTTTCATGACCTTGTGCAGCAGCCTGTTCGTAAAGCCTCATCGCTTCATCTCTGTCTCTAAGTGCTCCATGGCCCTCCTCGTACATCCGACCAAGGTTGTACTGAGCTGCTATATATCCTTTGGCTGCCCCTTTACGATACAATAAAATGGCATCAGAATCGCTTGTTGGAGTTCGATAGTGTGTTGATGTCAACCATTCAACATGGAAAGACGCAGATGGATTTGAATCACCACATGCTCTTATCAAGGTGAGAGCTTTGATATCGTCCCGTTCAACGCCTACCCCAAGTTCATACATCGATCCCAGGTTGAACATGGCATACTGATCACCTTGATTCACACTTTTTGTGTACCATCTAAATGCGCACTGATCATTTTGCTCGACGCCTTGGCCAAGATCATAAAACCAGCCAACACAGTTTTGTGCATATGAATTGCCTTTTTCAGCAGCCCTGATAAACCATCTAAATGCCTCAGTATCGCTTTGCTGGACCCCACGGCCAAGTGCATACGCTATTCCAAGATTGTACTGAGCGAATGCGTGCTCTTGATCGGCAGCCTTCAGGAACCATGTAACTGCATCGATATTGCTCTGTGCAACTCCAAGGCCACTATTATACATTACTCCAAGGTTGAACTGAGCGTTTGGGTCCCCTTGATCAGCTGCTCTGCGATACCATAGGACTGCCTCAATATCGTTCCGTTCAACTCCACGACCATTCCCACACATCACTCCAAGGTTGAATTGAATGTTTGCATATCCTTGGTCGGCTGCCTTTTGATACCATGCAACTGCCTCAGCATCGCTCTGTTCAACTCCTCGACCACTCTCATACATCACCCCAAGGTTGCACTGAGCATTTGCATATCCTTGGTCGGCTGCCTTTTGGTACCATTGAACTGCTTCGACATTGCTCTGTTCAACTCCACGACCATTTTCATAAGCTACTCCAAGGTTGAACTGCGCATTTGCATATCCTTGATCGGCTGCCTTACGGTACCATGCAACTGCCTCAGCATCGCTCTGTTCAACTCCATGGCCATTTTCAAACATTGCTCCAAGTTTGAACTGAGCGTAGGCATTCCCTTGATCTGCTGCTTTGCGATACCATTCGACTGCCTCGATATAATTCTGCTCAACGCCTTGACCATTCTCATGCATTGCCCCAAGGTTGAATTGAGCGTTAGCATTCCCCTGATCTGCTGCCTTGCGGTACCATGCCGCTGCCTCGGTATTGTTCTGTTCAACCCCACGACCATCTATGTACATTACTCCGAGGGCGTACTGAGCGTTTACATACCCTTGATCTGCTGCCTTATGGAACCATGCTGTTGCCTCGAAATCGCTCCGATCAACTCCGCGACCATATGCATACATTACTCCAAGGTTGTACTGAGCGGTTGCGTACCCTTGGTCTGCCGCCTTGCGAAACCACGCGACTGCCTCAATATCACTCTATTCTACTCCACGACCATTTGCATACATTACTCCAAGAATGGACTGGGCGCATGAAAGCCCTTGATCGCTGCTTTGCGATACCATCCGAATGCCTCGACATCGCTTTGTTCAACACCACGACCATCCTCATACATTTCTCCAAGACTGTGTTGCGCGGTTTCACATCCTTGATTGGCTGCTTTTTTCAACCATGCCAAGCCCTCTGCGTCATCTTGCTTCACTCCACGGCCATACATATACATCAGCCCAATCTGATTTTGAGCTTCTAGATAGTCTTGCTCTGCTGACTTTCGAATCCATGTGGCCGCATCAGCATCACTCTGTTGTACTCCTCGACCAAATTTAAACATCATTCCAAGGTGGAACTGTGCTGTTTCATGGTCTGATTCCGCTGCGCGACTACACCAAATAGCTGCCTTCTCATCTGACCGTTCGACACCGCGACCATCGCTGTACATCAATCCAAGTACAAACTGTGCCTCTGTCATGCCTTGTTCAGCTGCTCGATGCATCCATTTAAACGCCTCTTCGTCATTTCGATCAACACCTTGCCCACGAGAAAACATCAATCCAGTGTTGAACTGTGCTTCGGCATTGCCTTGTGCTGCTGACAGTTGGAACCAATGGATGGCCTCAGCATCGCTTCGCGGTACTCCTCGTCCACGAGCGTAAGCCAATCCGAGGAAGAGTTGTGCTTTTGCATTACCACCCTCAGCTGCCATTCGGTACCACTTGATAGTCTCTCTTTCAGTAAGACTTTGATCAGTGCCAGGACTGCGTTCGTACAACAGTCCAAGCTTTAGCTGAGCTATCGTGTGACCTTTCTCTGCTGCCTTGCGATACCAAAGAGGAGTGTCCTCCACGGTCCCAATATCAACTAGACCTCGCTCACATAGCCAACCGAAGAATAGCTGAGCATCAATATTCCCTTCAGTGGCTGCACGGCGGAGATATATCAATACTTCGTCTTCGCTGTTCTGTTGAGATGGCTTGATATCTCCCTGGAGGCGGTCGACAATTGAAAGTTTGTCAAAAGTGTTTCCGCGCCCACAACCGGAGAATGTTCTGTGCATCGAATGACATGTCTCTAAGCTGAGCGACGATAGACCTTCTATTGGCAGACTCGGCATTGATATCGTAGAATCTTTTAGCGGAAATATATCACGAGCATTTGGACGTTGCTCACGATCCTGATGCCAGCATCTCTCGATCCACAAACGGTATTCAGGAGGTGTGCTTTCAGGTATCACCTCACGCTGACCATTTTTGATCCGTTTACTAATCACTGTGGTGTCTTGCTGATCATCAAATGGTTCCGACCGATTGGCTGCCATGGCCCACATCACCATCCCAAGCGCATATATATCCGACTTGGTTGAATGTATGGGTCTTGACCCCAGCGCTTCTGGAGCTAACCACCGTATCGTTCCTTGGAGCGAACTTGTTGAAGTAGCGCCAGCAACCTTCACCGTGGCGAGCCCAAAGTCGCAGAGCTTAACCTCCATGAACTTTGTCAGGAGGACATTAGATGTCTTGAGATCTCGATGAAGGATGTCGTGGCTGTGAATATACTCGAGTCCACGAGCAATCTCGTGTGCTATCCGCTTCTTAGTTGACCAGTCTGTCACACCACCTCTGGCTATCGCTCCAAAGAGACTGCCTCTCTCGGCTAGGTCCATGAGGATGTAGACCTGACCTTTGTATTCGATGGTGTCAAAATATTGAATGATGTGGCGATGTCGAAGCCGCTGGAGAACGTCAATCTCTTTCTGGATAACAGCATGATGAAGGTCAGCAGGGGGAACGCGGCACATTTTGGCTGCACAAGGCTGTCCAGCTTTCACTGCACGATACACAGACCCAAAGGCGCCTGAGCCTATCAGACCCTTGAGTTCGAACGAAAACTAGAGCGAGGAAATTGACCACATTAGTCAAGGTTTCCCGTCCAGAGTGCACATCACGATGAAAGAACACGATATCCTTTGGACAGCACCTTATTTTGCATTTACACGACTTGAAATGTCTGAGATGGATGGAGAATAAAAACGAATGTTGAATGAGATGTAAATGCAACAAAGTTTGTGGCATGTCACTCAAAGGTGGCCACAATACTTGACAGAACTTAATACGGCTCGAATACTCGAAAGTGATCGATACGGCTCAAATGCTCGAAAATGCCCAATGGGACTTGAATGCTTGAGAAAAGCTTGATACGGCACGAAAGCTTGGGTGGCCACCCATTTAAGAGGTCAAGCTTTTGTACCCCCAAGTACAAAGGACGTCACTAGCGCGTACCATGTTTCCATACCCATGCTAAGACAACGACAATACGCCAACATGCAGCGCTGCGAAATTGGTTTATTATTGCATTGCAATTCCAGCGTGTAGAGAGAAAATGAACTTTATTCTTCGAACCAATCTTGTTATTTCATAGTTTTTTTCCCCTGTCATGACAATACTAGGCATAGCTAACGCGTTGCCCCATAAAGGTATATGTTGTAAATGGAATAGTTCGTTAGGAATCTCAAATCCGACTCAAAGCAATAAAGACAACTCAGATCTCCACGCCTTATGACAACGGAGGCTTCTTGTCCATATTTTACCTTTTGACGTCTTAGGGCTCTTCGCTTAACTCTTTCTATAGTGAGCCGACGAAGGAAGGCCCTATAAAAGATGATGCGATAGGCCACTCTCTATTGTGCATTCCAACAATAGCTTCTGCAGCCGTCTGTTCACCGTCCCAAAGAAGAGGGGCGACCGCAGACCATGTCTCAACCTCAAGCCTCTCAACCAGTACGTGGAAAAGATCCACTTCAAAATGAAATCCGTAACGACGGTATGTTCGATGATCAACAAGAACGACTACATGACATCCATCGACCTAAAGGACGCTTTCCTTCATTATCTTAACCACAAATCTCAGCGAAAATATCTGGAAAGGCCGGACTTTTCAATGGCGCTGCCTTTCATTTGGTTTGGCTCTATCCCCTTTTGCATTTACAAAACTTCTCAAACCAGTCGTCAAGGTAAGCCGAAAGGCGGATGCCTAGTCTGTGGACCCACTTGAGGACTGGTTTGAGAAGTTTTGTAAATGCAAAAGGGGATAGAGCCAAACCAAATGAAAGGCAGCGCCATTGAAAAGTCCGGCCTTTCCAGATATTTTCGCTGAGATTTGTGGTTAAGATAATGAAGGAAAGCGTCCTTTAGGTCGATGGATGTCATGTAGTCGTTCTTGTTGATCATCGAACATACCGTCGTTACGGATTTCATTTTGAAGTGGATCTTTTCCACGTACTGGTTGAGAGGCTTGAGGTTGAGACATGGTCTGCGGTCGCCCCTCTTCTTTGGGACGGTGAACAGACGGCTGCAGAAGCTATTGTTGGAATGCACAATGGAGAGAGAGGCATCATAATAATGTAGTTCTTGAAACATAGGTTTGCGGTAGATGGTAGCCCATCGTGCGGTGGACTTGAATTTACAGAGAAAATCGAGATAGGTTGAACGGATGATTGTATTGTTCTAAACGTAAAGGCATAGTCCAAGATATTTCGGATATTCGAATGGGTTATGTCGATTAGACAGTAATCAATTGGCTTCTGCTATGGCAAAATCATACCACCCTCGTACCCAAATAACCTACCTTTGTAGCGATTTAGAGAGAATCATTAATGTCATCGCTGGATCAATAGTTATCGATAATGCAGAGTCACACAGACATGTCCCAGAGCTCGCTTTTGAAGCACCGACGAATTAGAGATATGGCCACTTGATGTTGACGGATGGAGTTATTTGGACTGTATACTTGCGAGAAGACCATTTTGGTGCGTGATGACAAAATTATGCTGTGACAAATGTAGCCACTGATAACTGAGAATTCATAGTTGGTTGGAGCGTTTTCACGCCTGGGGTGAATGTGGATAGCCTTCAGCTTGTGGCTGCATATCAATGCAAGAGTGTTAGCATATCCATCCACGCTGAGACCCATTTTTCTCCAGGTTGGCAAACAAACATTCTTAGACATCTGGATTGATAGCTTCTAGCCATTACGTGACCTAATGCAACATTTTACCAGTGGAGTAAACCAAACAGTTAGCAATGGGTGAACAGCTTAATACGAAGATCAGTGAACGACCATGGCAATGAAAAGAGAGAAGCGTCCATACTTGCCAGCTACTGTAATATAATCACGTAGTTATTAGTAGTAACTATGGTCATCGGTTCGCAGATACTACAAGAAGCATAATCAAGCAGATTTGATATAAATTATGGAATAACTTTATAATACATTCATTCCGTCCCCTGCATTTCGGTAATGTACAAAATCTTTTTCTCTAAAGATCAATGGAAGGCTTGGCCTTGAACTTCTTGTTGCTGCGCTGTGCGGCTCGGAACCGGTAGTGATTGCCATAAATGTAGAACAAATGCTCGCGGAAGTGAATGCTAAAGATACTGTTCTGCTTAGGGATGATACGAAGTGCATTTTTCTCGGTGATGATCTGAAAGGTCTGCTCCGTTTCTCGTACCATGATCCCCGTTTGGCCAATATATGATGGACACGTGGATCGTGTCACTGTGAAAATAAAAGACTTGAAGTTAATATTCATTGATCGAGGGTTGTACGTGAGCCGATTCCAAAGACATGGAGAACTGGAAAAATTACCTGTAATAAAAGCTCCATGCAGATCGGCCTTGAGTAGTTTTTGTGCAAAAGCCATAGATGTTGATCCGCCATAAAGTTCATCCATGTACGATTCCCAAAGTGCGTGGAGTGGTAAATACTGGCTATACCTTTGTAGACATGGAAGAGTAGATAGAGAAAAAATGTATTAGTTTTCTCGATCGTGACACTAGTTCCATCGCATGAAATCACAACTAAACTCTCACACCAACTCTGGAAAGAAAAAAATGCTTACTTTCGCGCGTCTTGGGGAATGTCATATACCATGAGCATACGCTTCTCCCGGGCATTCAATGCCTTGGCCTTCTGCTTGTTCCTCTTTCTTTCTTTTGCCTTTTCCTTCGCAGCATTTGTATCCTTGGGTGGGTTGTCGAGCAGAAATACCTTGTTCTTAACTTTTGTGTTGAAAGTGGCCTCTTTGTCGTATCCTTCCACGATTGCGTCGCTCACATACTCTCGAACAAAGGTTCCCGCGTCTGAATCAGCTCGTGACACCTAATGAGGGCACAAAGCCAAGCAAGATTAGCTTTTGAATTAATGCAGCATACATGCATCTTGTCACCACCAAGAAACCACACCATACCGAGGGTCCAATGCCGACACTCGCCCGGTCCTGTTCTGACAACCTGCTATAAAGGCTAAGGTCAGAGCGATCCTGGTTGCTCATGGTTGATTGTTGAAAAGGTAAAACAAGGTAATGCTCTTTTGGTGGTCAAGAAATACAGAGGTTGCAAGTCACGTTTCGGCCCTTTCGTTTGAAAGCTCCAGTGGAGCCATTCATCTGTTTCGGCCACGTTTTTCTCATTGTCCATTCGAATGGGTGCTGAACAGAACGACATGATAGATTTTGATGCGCCCGAGGATGACCTGATGTCGGGCAAGCTACCACCACCTTTGGTTTCCTCGTCTGGCAAAGAACCCGAAGATAAAGATGCCACTACCAAGAACACCTCGCTGCTTGATATTGAAGCGGATCACGAACCTGTATCCATGACAGAGGCTACTGTCACTACCACAGACGAAGTCAAAGCGAAAGAGGATGAAGGCGATCAGGAGTTTGGCGAATTTGGTACTTCATCTACGACAGCAATAGAACAGGATTTTGGGGAAGCGGATGGAACAGACGAATTTGGCGATTTCGGCACAGCTACCGCGACGACTACGACGGATGCACAGGATCCGTTTGCAGCGACTGACTTTAATGATGGTGGCAATTTTGGCGATGCTTCAAATTTTGGAGGTGCCACCACCCAAACAAACGCAATTGCAGCAGATGATGACGAGTTTGGTGATTTTGGAGGAGCTCCGACTGCCAGCGGGGATGGCCAGGATGATTTTGACGACTTTGGAGATTTTGGTGAAGTACAACAAGTTGGCGGTGATGATGAATTTGGCGATTTTGGAGACTTTGCAGATGGTACAGGTGGAGGAGATGACTTTGGCGACTTTGAGCAAGGGACATCAGCAACTACTAGTGCTGCTTTTGGTGATGTAACACCTGTCAAGCCCACTCAGACAGACTCCCAGCCAGTCGATGCACCCGTTCCACTAACAGAACCTGAGGTGGAGATAGCACCAGATTTCAATGCCGTCAACTCTCGCCAAGTAGAGAATTATGTTCTTGCTCAATTGGAAAAGATCTTTCCATTGGAAGACGGGAACGCAGAAACCAATGAACAGCAACAAAAGCAAAAGGATATGCTGGCACCATACGACACTGAGAACGGACTTGTTTTGGCGGAGCAAGAACTTTGGAAAATGCTATGTGAGCAGTCGATGCAGGGAATCCAAGGCAAGTCTCCATCCACAGCACCTCAATTCCAATGGAAGTATTCGCATTTGCGGAAAGAATACTATGCCTCTCTCGGCTTGGCCACAATTAATGAGCAGGTAAGCACAAATTTTCTTGAAAGAGGATTCTATGCACCTTTTTCATATCTCGATACTTATTCGCTTTCCTTTTTTTTTCTTTACTCACCTGTAGACTGCCGTTCCTGCGTCCTCTATACCCGGCTATGTTGCCAGCAGCGGCAGCGCAAGTAGCACGCCTAAATCAAGGACCGCATCACCGTTGATCATCGCACCTGAGCGGATGCCACAGAGAAGGACGCTCGATATTGCAGCAGCACGTGCTTACTGCAACTTTACACGCGAATCGCTAGGCGGCTACTCTGGCGAAGAGATGAAAGAGATCATTGCACGATTGACGGACCTGACCAAGCAAGCTTCGGAGGAGCTGACGTACTGGCTGGATCAGCGCGAACAGATGGCGATGGATTCGGAGCGTTACAATGGCATGATTGCGTCACTGGTAGGACGGGCAGCCAAGCTCAAGGAATCCGAGTCGAAACAGGCCAGCAAAACCAAGCGGTTAACGCGCTCAAGCTTTGGTTTGATGTCGTCGTCATAAACAGCAGATCCGCGATATGCAAACATAGCCAATGGATTTTTTTTGGACCACATTTTCTCTCTTTTTTCCCTTGGGAATCCAATGCACACTTGCTGTGTACAACGACTGAGGGTTGTAGAAAGGGGGTATATCCAACCTAGCGTATGACAAGGACGTCACTGCTAACACATCGTTTTGTTCCCATGTGAGGGGAGGAAGCAGCATTGGCTGATTGTTGAGCCAAAATACACCGACACCTAATAGAGTAAAACGCAAAGAGGCTGGGTACAGTGCGCGGAAGACTCACGTCTCGTTTCGCGCTGTTCAGTGCGTCTTTTATTTTATAACTGTTATTTATTTTCTCAGTCTTTTTCTTTTTCTTGTTAATAACTCCACTCTTGCTTCATTCCATCCTTTCAACCAATCCACTAAAATATCTCCGATTGACCCTTTGTTGTTGTCCAACCCAAAAAGTACCATCGTCCCAATGGCTCCAATTGATGTATACCGCGTCGAGTTGGATGACGATGGCTCACCCGCTGAGGGTCGCCAGGTAAATGTCATGTAGCTCATCCAGCCTTCAGTCATTCCAGGGCAGCATTGCCAGTGCTAGGCAGAGAGCCCTCAGTTGTGAATACTCACAAGCATGAAGCACTAGTAGCCAGTGCGCTTGTACTTTTTTTCCCCTTCTGCATTCTCCAACCTTATCAGTTGTGAGCGCCTGATAAACACTTATCACAGTCGATACACGCTCTCTGTCCCGGTGGAAGTTGGATTGGAGTGATCTGCACGGTAAAGATAAGCAAGCAGTTAACGTTGTTGCTGTACACCTTTATTGCTTTTTTACAATATTAGTACTACCGTCTTCCACCACCAGACACACCCTACATATTGCGATTCACAGTGGTCAACGGTGCATTGGCATCCAACAATGGTGTCCTCTGGCTTAACTATCCTGAAGATGGGTAAGGGCATTGATCAGGTTTCGATGCGACGCACCTCGATGAGAAAAAGAAAGGGGAGGGGGGAGAAACGAGGACTGTCGGAATGTCCGTGGGAATATTAACTGACCAGAGGCCTTTGCATTTGAATGACGCTGTACAGACAACCCTTCAAGCGATCCAAGTTTCACAGCATTCCGTAAGTCATTCGTTTCGAAAATCCACAGGAAATCACAAATAGGATATGAAAACACACAAAACAACCTTGAAGACAATACGTCGAATGTGGAGTTCAGAACTGTTCCATTACAGAATTTGCGGGATACATGACGTTGCGGAATACACTGCCCCTGGCTTGTCGACTATTCTTCTAAACACATAGCTTATTCTTGTTTTGAACAGTCTGACAGGCATCGAGCCAGGATGCGATGTATACATTACCCGATCAGGTGCCTTTGAGTACTATATGGAGCACTCTCCCGAGGAAGATGATGATGGCAAGATCGTCTGGAGACGATCAGCCAAGGGCTATTTCGTCGTCGATCCTCAGCTTCGACTAAAAAAGAACGGTGTCCAAGAGGAGACATCATTACCTCTGGAGGGTTTAGTAATTGAATCTGTGGTCCCCAAATGGCTAGGCAAGCTATCCGAATGGAAACCTCATCTCGAAACCATTGCCAAGAGTAACTACAATATGATTCACTTTGTACCTTTGCAGCAACGTGGTGCCTCCAATTCGCCATATTCGATATTTGACCAGCTGCGATTCGATCCTGGCTTGTTTGACGAGAAGGATCTCAACAAGAGCACAGAGGATCAGCGTGCTATTGTCAAGAAGATGCTCGATACAATCGAAAACGAGTACGGCATCCTCTCCTTAACAGATATTGTGTGGAATCATACAGCCCATAATTCTACCTGGCTGTGGGACCATCCAGAAGCAGGTAAGGCACCAGCATGCAGATCGCAGCAGTTAGCTAGATAATCTGATCTTCAAGCTAATATTATATTGCTATTTACTTGTGTGTTATAGGATATAACCTCCACAACTCACCCCACTTGATTCCTGCTTATGAACTGGACACGGCCTTGGTTCGTTTCTCGGCTAAGGTCGCTGATCCATCCAACTCGTTGAACCCTGATATCAAGAGCGAAGCCGATCTGAAGGCCATCATGAAAGAGCTGCGAGACACAGTCTTTGCTGATATTAAGCTCTGGGAGTTTTATGTTGTGAATGTCATTGAAGCCATGGAAGAGTTTGAAAAGGCACTGAAAGCCACCAAGAGCTACGACAAGACATTGTTCGACCATTCCAAGCTCAAGATCATGAGTTTCAAGGATCAGGCCAAGGCTCTTGCAGACAAGGGTTTGCTCAATGCCGATGGCTTCGGTCCTCGATTCAACAAAAAGCTTAAGGTCGAGGTGTCTCTTGCTTTTATTGCAGCCTTACTTGACGTCGATCTGACGGATCCATCTTCATATGACCATGAGAAGGTGCTCAGGTCGTACAAAGACATCGTTAACGAGGTCAACCTGGTATACTATAAGATTTATGACAAGGACGTTGAGACCATTATTACCAACATTGAGAGCCGTGTTCGGTACATTCGACTGGACGAACACGGTCCACGCATGGGTCCTATCAGTGAATCGTAAGTTTACTCATGTTAAAGTAAGATGAAGGCAAGTTGAGCGTGATCTGTACTTTTGTCACTCACAGCATATATGTTCAATGTTTATAGAAACCCCATTGTGGAAGTTTATTTTACCAAACTGCCACTGAACGAGAGGACGGCAAAGCACCCCGAGGGTTCACTCGCAGTTGTGAACAATGGATGGATCTGGAATGCTGATCCCCTGCAGGACTTCGCCAGCAAGGACAGCCACGCTTATCTACGTCGCGAGGTCATCATCTGGGGAGATTGTGTCAAACTTCGTTATGGTAAAGGTCCTGAGGACAGCCCTTGGCTCTGGAAGCATATGAGGGAGTACACTGTCCAGTCTGCAAAGCTCTTCCATGGCTTCCGTATCGACAATTGCCATTCGACACCAATCCATTTGGCCCAGTACTTGCTGGATGCAGCTCGTGAAGTCAGACCCAATCTTTATGTTGTCGCTGAGCTTTTCACTGGCTCAGAGAAAATGGATATAACTTTTGTTAGCCGTCTTGGCATCAATTCACTCATTCGCGAGGCAATGCAAGCTTGGGATCCTCGAGAACTTAGTCGCCTCGTCCATCGTCATGGCCTCAAGCCAGTAGGTAAGTAGGATTCGATGCATTGAAATGATGCAAATTTTCTAGTTACATTTAGTCTGTTCTATGAATACTCATCATATCCCACCATGGTTTATGCTTGAATGTACCTCAATAGGCGCCATGGATCGCTCGAGCCTTTTTGAGCAAGTTCCTTTACGTTGCAAGGATGGTACCATGGCACCAAGCAAAATCACGCCACTTCTTGGATCACATCCTCATGCATTGTTCATGGACTGCACTCATGACAACGAGACTCCTCATCAAAAGCGTCGCGCAGAGGACACACTTTCGAATGCTGCCCTCGTTTGTATGACATCTTGTGCAATTGGATCAGTTAAAGGATACGATGAAGTATACCCTGCACTGCTTAATCTTGTGACAGAGAGGCGACTGTATAGCACGTACGAGGATCCTATGTCTGTTGGTATCCACAAGGTGAAGAGTATCTTGAACAAGTTGCACACACAATTTGCACTTGAAGGCTATGAAGAAGCTCATGTCCACCACGAGAACGAGGTATGTCGCTATTATATGACCCCAAAATTTCACATGAGACTTTCAGAGAATGTCATGCTGAAATATCCTTATCTCTTCCATTTCACTTTTCGATGGTATAGTACATTCTTGTTTACCGTCAGCAGCCTGCAACTCTCAAGGGCTATATTCTGATTGCCCACACGTCGTTCTACGATAACCCTCACCGTGGTGAGATTTCACCGATCAAACTCCGTGGCACAACTGCAAAGCCTGTATTCTCTTTTGGCCTCAAAGTGCATGCGCGCAAATTGGTCCGCAACGACAAATACCTCACTGGATTGCCCAGCGAGCTGGTTCAGCTGGCTAATCCTACCATCACGCAAAAGTCTGACGCCCAAGGTCCATATGCAGAAGTTGTTGTCCCTCACGAATTCCCTGGAGGAAGCGTCATTTTGTTGGAGACTGTTATTGAGGAAAATGTGCCACGAGACATTGACGAACGCGTGCGTATCATCCCCGACTCGGTCTTTAAAGACTTGGACTGGATTGATCTAAACATTGTTCTTTATCGCTGTAATGGCGAAGAGCATGACACCACACGTAAGTGAAACCCCTGGACCACCGTCTTGATTGAATGATAAGTGTAGATACTTTACTTACCTATCATCAACTCACTTCTATCTACAAAAAAATAGCTGGCAATGGAACCTATAACATCCCCAATTTTGGTCCACTTGTATACTGTGGTCTGCAAGGATGGGTTTCTGTTCTCAAGCCTATTATTGAGATGAACGATCTTGGCCACCCACTGTGTGCCAACCTGCGAGAGGGACACTGGGCATTGGATTATATTGGCGACCGCATTGAACGACATCTCAAGCTCTTCCCCAGGCTTGCACCTTTGCGTGACTGGTACAGGGATCGTATGGCTGCCGTCAAGCTGTTGCCCAACTACCTTATTCCTCGCTACTTTGCGCTCGTTATCATGACGGCCTACGATGCTGCTCGTAAGCACGCTTGCAAGCTCATGTCACCCTTGGTGCAGCACGGCGATGAGTTTACACGCTCGTTGGCAATGACAGCCATGCAAGTCTATGGCTATGTCGAATCAACCTCGCTGCACCCCACCAATAAGGGTCCTTGCCTGGCTGCTGGTCTTCCACACTTCACCTATCGCCATATGCGCACCTGGGGTCGTGATGTCTTTATCAGCTTGCGCGGCATCCTGCTGGTGACTGGTAATTATAAGGCGGCGAAGGATCATATCCTGGCATTTGCCAGCAGTCTCAAGCACGGAACAATCCCCAACTTGCTCGACAGTCTGCGTCGCCCACGCTACAACTCTCGTGATTCAGTGTGGTGGTTCTTCCAGGCAGTCCAGGATTACACAAAGATGGTCCCTGGCGGTGAGTCGATCCTCAAGGAGTCGGTGCTTCGTCGTTTCCCCCTGGATGATACATTTGTTGAGGCCGATGACCCACGTGCCTACTCATATTCATCGACGGTTGCCGAGGTGCTGCAAGAAATTATGACCCGCCATGCCAATGGCATCCACTACCGTGAATGGAACGCTGGCCCGAACTTGGACTCACAAATGTCGGACAAGGGTTTCCAGGTCGATGTCGATCTGGATCTGGAGACAGGTTTTATCACGGGCGGCAGTGTTTACAACTGTGGCACATGGATGGACAAGATGGGCGAGAGTGTCAAGGCTGGAAGCAAAGGTGTTCCCGCTACACCTCGCGATGGTGCCGATGTGGAGATTATCGGTCTTTTGAAATCGTCGCTGCGTTGGCTGATTGAACTCAACCAGAAGGGCCTGTATGAATGGACTGGCGTCGAGATGAAGGAGACTGTCTTCCGCGATCGCAAGCGGCCTGCACGTACTCTCTCATTCAAGGAGTGGAACAACCTGATTCAAAAGTCGTTCGAAAAGTGCTTCTACATTCCCATGACGCGGGAGGAGGATGCCAAATACAAGATTTTCCCCGAGCTAGTGAACCGTCGCGGCATTTACAAGGATACGTATGGTTCCGTCACACCGTTTGCTGACTATCAGTTCCGCCCCAACTTCCCTGTAGCTATGGTTGTTGCACCAGAGCTGTTTGATAAGCATCATGCTCAAGAAGCTCTGGAGATCACCAAGGACGTGTTGCTCGGCCCTCTTGGTATGATAATTCCCTTTGAGTGTTGCGATGACCGCTGAGAACAATTGCATTCCAAACGAGTTTGTATTACGGAACTTTTACTCAACCACAAACTTTTCCCCCCTTTCTCTCATTTTAGGTATGCGAACGCTTGACCCTCTAGATTGGGCTTACCGCCCCAACTACGACAACCAGAACGATAGCGATGATCGTATGGTGGCCAAGGGTTGGAACTACCATCAGGGCCCAGAATGGCTGTGGTGCACAGGTTACTTCTTCCGTGCCTACTTGCAGTTCAAGACGCAATGCGATCCTGCGTCGTTTGAGCAGACAGTCTTTGAGTTGCATCGCATGATGTTGCCACACAAGGCTCAATTGGAGACCAGCCCTTGGGCTGGACTGGCCGAGCTGACCAACTTGAACGGTGCCATCTGCCACGACGCGTGCCAGTCACAGGCGTGGTCTTCTTCGACGCTTCTGGATCTATTATACGATGTGGAGATGTTGAAGAAAGAAGGATCACGGAAAGCATAACACGTTTTTTGATGATCCGTGAAAAGCTACTTACTACTACACGATAAATCAAATATATAGTCAAGCTTGTCTTTTCAATTGGTTTTTGCAGCAAAAAAAATAAAATAGTTACGAGTTGTTCATCTCGAGTTGTGTCACATGACTTGGGATAACTCACTTTTTTGGCAGCTTTATTCAAGTCTTCTTTTTGCAAAGTTAACATTTTTGGTGATCAACTTCTTTGCATCAACCAGACACACCATGCCACAGGACGAATTCTACTGCCGATACTAGTGAGTCTCGCCGGACCTCATCTTTCACTTCACATCAGCTGGACATCTTTTCACCATGACTTGTAAACCAGGATGGAGAAACCAGGAATGTCAGGAAAACGTAATCAAGTGCATGAAGGAGTAGTATGAGTGCGTAAGAGTGATAGTCACTAACATTTCGACAGGCAGAATAAGGGAGGTCTCATCACCACCGACATTGCATATGCAGCACCGGCCCTAGTAATTCTTTATCGGGCATGCTATGACTCTTGAAGAAGAGAAGACTATATACCGAGGAGCTGAAAAAGTCAGACTGGTGCACGGGGACCAAATGAGTCGTTAATTCTATAGGGCGTACTACAGGACAACTTTGCTCGATCTACGCGGCAATATTGAAGGAGAGTAGACAGTGGCAGAAATTGGGCAGTGGAGGAGTCCATGGACGATAACAGCTCTCTATTTCGGCATCCAACTGACTTGATACACCCAGTGTATCATAAGGACATATAGAACGTATAGTAACCCCATCATGATATACATGTTTTTTTTTCAACCCAACCTCTCACGCAAATAGCTCTGGCCATCAAGGACGCTATGGACACGAGTTTATTGAATTCGAATTCCACTCTGACGGACGGTTACGATATGCCAACAACTCAAACTACAGAAATGAATCGCTTATCAAGAAGGAGAGTATGTTTCTGTTTTCCACGGAGCACGCAATATGGGATGGGTTATCAAGGCAAAGAGAGTACCAGACGTTTGTATGACGATGTTTTTATTTATCTCCGCGCCTTATGTCCTTTCTTTACCTACCTTTTTTATATAGTGAATGTCAGCCCACTGATGTTGAAGGAGCTCAAGCGGATTATTGCAGACTCTGAGATTATGAAGGAGGACGACAACAAGTGGCCCAAGAAGAATTCTTTTGGCAAACAGGAGCTTGAAATTCGATATGGCAATGAACACGTCTCCTTTGAAGTATGGTTAAAAATACCACATTTGAGAGAATAAGACAGGAAGGAAAATGCTGATTTCCGGACCTTGAATCATTAACCCATATTACTCATTTTTTTTCTTTCACATCTCATATGCAATGAAAATAGACGGCCAAGATTGGCTCTTTGGTGGATGTCCAGGACAGTGATGATCCAGAAGGTCTCCGAGTATTCTACTATCTTGTACAGGATCTCAAGTGCTTGGTGTTTTCACTGATCACCCTGCACTGGAAGGTATGGATAGGCTAAAACGTCAAGTTTGGAAACAGTTGTACCAGTTATGATTTTTTGTTGCCCTGTCAAGACTTTAACCTTGTCAACTATTTTTTATATTTATTTTGCAATTATTTTAGATCAAGCCCATTTAAATATCAGATTGGGGAAATATTTTTCGTACATAGCCTCGCTAAGCAGTCTTTGGATATTCAAGATTAAAAAGAGAAATAGAAAAAAAATACTGAAGAATTCTTCGCGTTCTTTACTCGGCAAACAATGTCGCTTTTTTTGAAAGACATATTTTTCATTGTCCAATAACAACTGGATATCATTATCGTAGTAGAACAAAAAAATAAGCAAGATCATCTACGTTTGCATGCAAGGGACCAGCATTCTTCAGACAGCGTCACGAACGGTACAAGAGTCGCTTTTCCTACGGTTGAATGCGATGGGGCTAGTCGACTGCGGAGAAAACGGGATGGACACGACAACAGGTGTTCGCTGAAACGTAGGCGGAGTCGTCGATTCGTTTGAGGCAAGATCCCACTCCTGCTGCTGCTGCTGCTGCTGCTGCTGTTGTTGTTGTTGTTGCTCCTGGAGGTGTGCATCGATAACTGCTGACAGCCGAGCGAGGACCAGTGCTGAAGCTGATATGGGTGATTGCGACGTCGTAGGGCTGGTTACATCTTCTTGCTCACATGAATTTGTGTTTATCTTTGAACGAGAACGGAATGTACCGCTGACGTTCAGTGGAAGAGGCGGTGAAAACATCGAGGCAGGCGGCGCACTGTTGATAGATGTTCTTGAATCAAACATACGTGCGGAAGCAGCAGACATTGTTGCAAGGTCAAGACCACTCATGTAAGGTCGGTAACCATTACCACCCTTCTGTTTGGGCAGAGCAGGGAGCGGGATTTGTGGTGGCGGGGCAGGCGCTGTGCTGGCAGCAGCAGTACTTGCTGGCACTATCATGGACCCAGCCTTGAGCAATGGTGGTGTTCGCTTTTTGGGAGGTAATGCCTTTGTATCGATCCATAGGCCTGGCTTAGAGCGACTATTAGGCTGGAAGACTGCCGAAGACGACTGACTCTCCGACCCGAGTCCTCGGTCCATATGCCCAGAAGGCTGGAAGATGTTTGAAGAACGCCTGCCTTTGTCGTCGAGAGATGTCAAAGACGCATTAAATGCATGGCTTGAACGGATGCTCTCTGGATAAGGGAGCGGAGATAGAGGATGGATGGACTTTAAGACATATGGATTACTGTGGTCTTGTGTTGGCGAGTCGACGGCAACCTGGTTTATCTTGGTCTCGTCTGGGAATCGATAGGTTGTCAAGGTACGTATTCTTACACGTAAAGGAGGCGCGTGATGTGGAGACTCATCTTCGTCGACGGAAGAACTGTCATTATTTGAGCGTTCACTTGCGCTGTCTGGTGAAATTTTCGACAAGCCACCGTCAATAGGTGTAGGTGGTGAATCAGGCGCAGCCTTGATAGACGATAGCGCGGCTGCGATTGGCAAGACGCGAGAAGTAATTTCTTTCGTAGGTGAAGGTGGTGGCCCATGGAGCGTACTCGGGATGGAATGAATAAAGTCAAACTGGATCGGCGTTGGAAGATTGCTGTTGAGGCTGCTTTCGTTTGCCTGTGATCTA
The DNA here is from genome assembly GCA_016098105.1 of Actinomortierella wolfii. Lineage (NCBI taxonomy): Eukaryota > Fungi > Mortierellomycota > Mortierellomycetes > Mortierellales > Mortierellaceae > Actinomortierella > Actinomortierella wolfii. The sequence goes on from JAAAIY010000007.1 coordinate 118,682, forward strand.
AGGAGCATGCTGGCACCGAGTGAGCGAGGCCGCCACATTGGCTTTGACTCCTCGTGGTTGTCAGGAAGCACGACGCTCGCGGGCGACGCGTCTTTTGCTTCGGATTCTTGTGGCTCACCCTTCTGTAGTGGACGTGCATAGATTGTCGATTCACTCTTGCGCTTTGTCATGTAGGTGGACTGAACCCACGGCACGTCGTCCTGCTGTGGCACAGCCAGCGCTACTCTTTCACTCTCTTGTCCTTTGCTGCTTTCTTGATTGATCTCCTGAGACGGCTTTACCAGAGCTTGAGATGCTGAGAGGGTATCACGAATCGAGCTCGGCAAATAGGCCGGATTGTAATAGTCCAAGATGTGAGAAGACGTGCTATTGGTCCTCGAGTGCAGTGACACCTGTGGACTGTCTGCACCTGAGATGCGAATCGCTGGACTAGAAGATGGTAGTAGCTCTGCTGCTCTTGGACTACAGTGAGCATGGATTGGATGCGCACCATCATCCAGATTGTTGTCCTCGTCTGTCCCGAGCTCGTAGTTGAGATTCGGGCGATGGCCAATCCCCATCTGGCCTACAAGCGTGGAAATGCTAACACTTGAAAGGTTTCCGTCGCCTAATCGCGGGAGATCCAAGGCAGTTCGGCCATGATGGTCTTTCTCATTATTGTCGTCATCGTCATCCTTCACAGTAACAATCAGTACTTCTTCTCTGTCCTCTGACGACGAATTTGGTTCAGTATCTGTCAGCACCGCATCCTCATTTTTCTTGCTGGCCTCAAACTTCATCTTTAAAACACCTGCAAGGCGCCATAGCGCTCGACCGAGCTGATAGAACACGAGGATAGCCAGCACGGCCAGGATAATTGCTTGAAGGACAGTGATAGCTACGCCGACAACAGCCCGAGACACCATCGACGACGATGCTCCCTCCAATAAGACCATGAGGAGAACGATGTTGAGAACCCGAAAGACACCCAGGGCAGTATTGAGTCGGTTGGGTGTCACGTCTGCGAATGGTCGTCGCCAGATCAGTAGCGCTGCAAAGGCAATTTCGAGCACCAGCAAGAAGATGGTCTGGACCCATGCAATAGGTGTACCCCGGCCGTGGTCTACACGATGAATATCGCCATGGCGACGTATATCATCATATGTGTCGCCTTGCCCCAACCCTACTAGAGCTGCCTTGATGAGCTGGTACGCGAGCACAGGGGCAAAGAACAAGTATGCTGAAAGCATATACTGGTCGTAGAGTGGGCCATACTTGGACTTGAGCCGTCCATCAAAGTAGAGGCTCGTGCTACCTGCACGTCGAAGGCGGACAGTCGTGATGATGACCATGTTGATGAGAGCTAGAAGTGTCACTACTGCCAGAACTGTGATGGGCCATGCGTCGTCCAGAGTGAGTTGAAAAAATGCAAGTGTCGACAAGGAAAAGAACCCAAGCAGGACTAAGCGCAGCAAGTTGCCGACGTAGTAGGTGACAAACCGTCGTCGAAGCTTTGTGAATTTGCCAGGGCGATAGTAGGCATACAGTTCGAGCGATGCACGTATGATGATGGCGACCAGCGACATCAACATAATGAGCGTCAATAAAAGGAGTAGCGATGTCATAAACATGTTTTCAGCAGGGATGTGCAGACGATCTCCGAACGATGGCAGGCCGAAAGACTGGATGGCACCAGATTGTGACTCTGGCTGTTGAGGGCTCATATCCTGCTTGTTAGATTCGCCAAGTAACGATAGAGAGGACAGGTTGGTGTCACTGATGCTTGAGTCCATGACAGACAGATCGGGCCACGCGTGGAGGTGATTGGGATCTTCGCTAGAAGGGAGTAATTCCTCGCCATTTTGATTAGCCGCCTGAACTTTGGTATCGGAATTCTCCCTGCAGCGGCCAAGACCGGCTAAAAAAGCTGTTGCTGTCGGATGGTTGGCCCGAAGCTGCGATAGAAATGCAATGGTTTGCGGACTCATCCATGAGCAGTCGGTGAAGGTGTCGACAAAGGAGCTCTTCTGGACTTTGGGGTTGTCACTGATGCTCATGTTTCCTGCAGCCGTGTCTGTGAGACTGATATTATTATAGGTCAAGGGTTGCCGATGTCTAAAATGAAAGTCGGTCAAGATAGGTGACTGTGGTGTTGATCTTGGTGATTGTGATTGTTGGTGTTCTTGCTTTGACTTTGCTCTTCGAGTTGTCTTTTTGCGGAGCCAATCAATCATATCATTCCATCGTTTAATCTTGATTAATCCCAACGACCATCCAAAGTTTTGTGTCCACTGCTTCAGCAGCTCTGGATACTCAAGCTCTAGTGAACCTGTAGTCGCCACAAACTGGCAAAATGAAATAACGTCCCAAACATTGGGCGAGAGCGAAGATGCCGAGGCCGACGGTGATGAACCACCAGCTGCAGCAGTTTGAGCAAATGGCATGGCTGTTAGAGCAGGTACTGTAGATGAAAGTGATGATAATAAGGTCATCACACCCGTGAGTGCAATGGTTGCCGCAGCAATGGAGACAGACACAAAAGTAATTGCTGGTGAATGGGCGCTGACAGTGTTCACCAGAGGGAGCGATGTACAAAGGAAAGGACTTCCATCGCTCCTAAGAAGTTCAATAGTGGCAAGAGCCTCGACGGCTGGAAGCACAAACAAGGACGATGGAAGCTGTTCCGGTAACACCACTGGAGCTGGAAACGTTTCGTGGATCGAAAACTGGCCGGTGAAGCTGGCGACAACAAGAGAGGAGAATCGATAATTATTATGATATTGTTTTTTTTTTAGGTAAGATGTGGTGATCGGTTAATTCCATTTCATGTCAGTGAGAGTCTGCTCGACTTACGCCGGAATATATGGTACGGCTTTGGAGAGCTCTAGCTTGTGGTCATAAAAGATTCGATCGTATCCAGTAACAAGGATATGTGCTACATATTTTGAAAGTTGACGAGTGACATGTATGTTAGAGGAGGGGGCGTTGTACAATGGATCATCGTTTTGCTGGAGCGTGGATTGTTCGCAATACCATAGGTAGCGCTAAATGGCTCAATGGCAGTGCCTTGCGCATTAATAGTAATGGTATTGGCGCTGCCGTCATAAGTAATTGAGAAAGTGTTGAGGTCTAGGCTGCCTTTGTTTGTGGAAGAAGAGGCTGAGTTTGAGAATAAAAGTGGCGAGTCTTTACAAGCACGGAACCCAACAGATTTGATGATGTGGGAACTGGTTGTTATAGGGTGAGCATCGCCTGCATCTGCATCTGCAGCTGCTATGTGAGCTGAAGGATTGAATGTTGGGGACGAGGCCAATGGCGAGCCGAGAGCATGATGACTTAGTATTGTTGTGAAAAGGGAGGCTGATATGAATGGCAAGCCCTTGTGGAGCTGCATGGTATCGGCGTCGAAGCACAAGAGGAAACGACCTTTGTAAGCTGTTAGGTTATACAAATGGGAAATGTCCAAAAAAGAGATTAAAAGGGTCTGGTGCTGCCTTGACTTATTTTCAACAAAGAGGAGACAACTAGAAAGGATTTGAACAACATGTAAAAGAATACGCGAGGAAAATGGGGCCCTAAAGAGGTGCCCTTGTTCAACGGAGTGTCATGTGTCAAGTGTCAAAATGTCTGTATACATGAATAAGCAAATATTGAAGCTGGTTTTCCATATATTGGGTACACTGTAAAATCTTTCAGTCGCCCGAGGGATAGCTCCAGTTAGAGTGCAAGGACAAAGCAGCTTGGAGGAGCTCTTGGGATACCAGAGTTAATAAAGGTATCTGGAATGCTAGTATTTACTGGAGCTCGACGAGAGCCGAAAAGGGTGAGAGCGTTGGAGAGAACTGACGTGCTGACGTCCATGAAGTCACTATATCGAAGTCAATCCAAATGCAACAGGATGAACGATGTTCGAGGATAGAAAAGAACCCAATAATAATATAATAAACACGGAAGCATACAGAGCGTCGTGCATATTCTTGAAGAGGATAAGAGTCTAACGAGGTTGGACGGGTTAGTGAAAGCAGCAAAAGAAAAAAGGAGAAGTAAACGCCCCCTTGAAACTTTGAGCATTTTCAGGAGCTGGCATGAGCTGAACGCGGAATAGCTTTATTGACTTTCGAAGTATAATACTCATTACTGCCCTTCCACGAAGCCATCCAATGCGAATTTTCTTGAACGTACAGTCCAAGTATCTTACAGCTTCTGCCACTCGTGAATGTGTACAAAGAATGTTACTGAAAACGCCAAAGACGACCCTGGGTTTGGTTCTTATGCGTTGAAAAGTCAGTTGGTACCAAAGCTGGAGCCACGTAAATAGGGAGGCATGCTTTGGGAATAATAATGAGGTCTTTCTCTTCTTTAGGAGAATAATGATTGCCCATCTTAATCAGCAAGGACAGAGAAAACTTAGGAGAGTGCCAGATTTGTTCCCAAAAATGCACAGGACGTATATATATTTGACACGCTGTGGGGTGTCTTTTGCGTGGGAGGCGATTTGGATGCTTTGATGAAATGAACCAGACTCTTCAAGCAGAAGCACGCGGGCAAGGCAAAGGGAAGCTTAACTTATATAATAACAAAGGTCTCCTTCCGATGAAACGTAGAGCTAAGCAACACCTTAGAGAACTCAACATCATCTGTCGAACCCTGAAAAAAAAATATCAGGACCGATTAGAAGAGCACGCAAGGGAGATACGATGGTGGTGCATCTGTGTGTTCAGATTCTATCTCCTTTCCCACCTGTCTCACCACTACCTCTACCTATCTTTTTTTTACCATATACATCGATTACAATGAGTAACAACGGCTATAGCTACGGAACGAACAGCCAGGGCAACCATTGGTGCACTCGTGGTTCTTCTTCCGCCCCTGGAGGAGCCTATCACTACTCAAACAGAGATGGCTCGTACTATTACCAGAACCCAAACGGCTCGACCTATTACAATAACGGTAACGGCTATGCCAAGTATACTCCTCCTTCTGGCGGCTCCCGGTCCTCTCGCTAAACGTGCACCAAGCATGCAAAAGTGATGACACTTTTGGTTAATATATCCGACATTATATTTACAACGAATGCTCAAGAACGCTTTATTCATGAATTGTGAATATAATTACGATATATAATTTTGCAATAAAACTTTGGCGGCAACACTGTTCCAGTCATAAGTACGGCGATGCGATATAGGGTCTGCTGGATTTTCACTTGATGGAATGTGTGAAATAGAGAGATGAATATCGTATTTTTGAATAAACGACAAAAGGCTTTGGAGATGGTCCTCGATAAGTGCATGTCTTTTAGGGTGTTTTGTGTGCTGGTCTCTCAAGACATCACATACACCGCTATTGTCACAATAAAGGTGAATGTAATTGTTCAAGCGTGGAGCATCTCTTATAGCTTGCTGAGCTGCAAAGAACTCTGAAGCAAAGCTTGAATATCTGAAAGCCGGTGGTATGGAAAACCTCTTTTGAATACCCAGATGATTGATCCAGGCTCCATGGCTAAGCGATGCATCAGAAAAAACCTTTACCACCACAGGTTCTAAGGTGGAGCTACTAGACATTTTTAAGAGAAAATAAGTTGTATTGTGATACAAGACTCAAAAGAGATGTCGTTATTTTTTTATAGTTATTCCCCTGTGGAAACTCTCAACTTGCAACACAGTGAGTGCGCACGCAAGAATTGTGTCAATCTCCTGACATTGGATATCAGGAAAGACTTCTCAAGGCAAGATCTAAAACGTAGTCTTTTTTCCATCTCATGCTTGAATTCATAGTAAGACATGTTGATCAAAGCGTCAAGTCCTCGAGGAAAATCGCGCTTGTGAATGTAGATTCAGAAAAATCCTATTAGACTACTGTTATCGAGTGGTGTCCTTGTTCCTTGTCGAATGAATATCTTCGTCCAAGGCATACATTGTCGTGTCTGTGTCAGGTGCCTATGCAAAAAAAAAA